>WAAG01093416.1:0-25436 GCA_013390105.1 Tichodroma muraria
AGTTTGTCTATTCTCTATGGCCTAAGGAAAAAAAGTCCAGCTTAAGCCACTCTTTCAATCTTCTTTCTAACTTAAAGTTCTTCTCTCATTCTCCTGACTTCGGTCTTATGCTGTGTCTCTTTGTATCTTCTTCAGTTTCTTTCTTCTCTCACTCAGGCAGGATTTATGCTTTGAAAGATCCATTGCTGTGCCAAGAAGTTTTTCTGTTGAAGAAACTGGCTGATAGAAGGCTGATGTCTTTTCCTCTTCCAACCTAGGAGTCGCCGAGGCCCGGTCCGATCCTCCCTGGCCCGGCCGCATGGCTCGGCGGAGCCGGGCCCAGTCTGGCCCGGCTGCTCCCAGGGCCCCGCGGCCTCTGTCCTTATCGCTGGCCCGGACCCGGCCAGGGCTGCAGCCGAGACAAAGGCCAGCTCGGCCTGGCCCGGCCCGAGAGTGCCCGCCGGGCCCCCGTGCTATTCTTCTCCCACCGGCAACCAGAAGAAGGAATTTTCCCGGGTTCTCATTTAAAATGTGTATTCACAAAGGCGTACCCATGTCTTTCATTGGCTTAATCAAGTGTCAATATTACACATTGGCCAATCAGGTTAAACTAACACACTTTGTTTTGGACCTGGAACTGTACTCTACACATTCCAAACTCAGATTTCTGTTGCATTTAAAAGAAAGAAAACAGGAAAAAAAAACCAACAAACCCAGAGCTGGACAGTGCATGGATGAGTAGACTCGATTACAGGGCAATAATTTCTTTTTAGCAATGGTGGAGCGATGCCCACAGGGAAGCCTGGGGGATACCGCTGCATGAATGTAAGGAGAACACCCAAACTATTAGAAGCAGATTGAGGTATTTCACTGCACTGCCTTTGCATCTCGAATGCGTGTGAAAGTCTGCAGGATTCAGGAATGGATTTGCATCTGTGCATTCAGATAGGACAAATACCACTTTCACAGCATCAGAGCGTCACACAAAGCTGCAGGGGAGGATTCCTGTCTCAGGCTTACTAGGAAAAGGCATTACCTCCTTGGCTTTAGAAGAGAGTCTGGGAAGCAACACAAGATGGAAGCAATGAAAGAGGGAACGTACTTGCCTAATTCCAAGGCAGAGAGAAATTCCCGGGGGCAAGTCAGGTGTGCCAAACCTCTGCCTCATATCCACAGGCTCCCTGAAGATTGTGTCCATCCCTGGACCTCTCCTCTGCAGAGGGTCTGGGCACTGCAGGGGTCTCCCCAGCAGGCTGTGGTACAGATTTCCAGGCAGAGCGATGAACCACTGTGGCCTCAAGCAGATGTGGGGGTAAAGCTCGGTCAGAGAACAGAGCGGGAGGAAAATCCGATGGATTGTCCCTGCCTTGCTGCATGGCCTCATGACTTGGCCCGGCGTGTGTCGCTGAGCCAACGTGCCCGGGGACAGAACCCTCGGCCCGAGAGAGGAGCCGGAAACTGCGACAAAGGTGAGACTGTGTGGGGCTCGCAGTTTATTTCTTTAAAAAGGGTCTCTGTGTTATCAGTGAGAGTTACTCATAACCTCTTCCCAGGAAGTTCCATGGTCCCTGCTGAACACGACACCGCGCTCCGAAGTAGTCGAGCCCCTTGAGGCCAGAGCTGCTTCCCTCATGCCGTGCCATGGTAGGAACGCGGCACCGCACCCTACATTTAGAAGGCACACCGCATCGCCATTCCCAGGAGGAACCTGCCGCCCTTAGCCAAGACGAGCTCGCCGCCGCCGCCGCAGCCTCGCCATGTTTGCTAGGGGCACGCCCCTCTCCCTCTGAAGGGCGGTGCAGCGTGCCCTTAGCCAAGATGGCGGCGGAGCCTCAGCGGGGCGGGGTGGGTGTGCCGCCGCCATCTTGGCTGCGGGCAGCGCGCACCGCTGAGGTGGCCTTGCCGGGCGCGCGGGGCGTGCCGGGAGGGAGCGGCGCGAGCGGCGCGGGCAGGTGCGAGCGGCGGAGCTCCGAGGGGATGGGGATGGGAGTCCGTGCCCCCTGAGGGGAGACGGCGTGAGGCGGTCGGTGACGGCCCCTGTGAGGGGGGCGGGGTCGGGGCGTCCCCTGCGAGGGGGGCCAGGGGTGTCCCCTACGGGAGGGTCGGGAGGGGGCGGTCAGTGGTGTCCCCTGATGGGTGTTGAGCACGGTCAGTGGTGTCCCCTGGCGCGGTGCTTTCATGGGGGCCAGCAGTGTCCCACAGAGCAGCACGGGCTCGGCGGTGTTGGCTTTGGCCGGGCTGGGAGTCGGCAGTGCCCCCAGAGCAGGGCTGGGGTCAGTCGTGTCGCCTGTGGAGGGTCAGCAGTGCCGCCGGTAGCAGTGCAGCGGGTCAGTGCTTTGCCCTGTGGCTGTGCTGGGGGGCGGAGGTGGCACCTCTGGTTGCACGGAGGATCTGTGTTGTTTCCTGTAGCCATGTCAAGCGCAGCGGCTGGGTGATTACTCCTGTCGTCCTGCTGTCCTGACCCCAAAGTAGGGCCACAGCCCATGGCAAACCCAGCATGGCAATCGGGGCTCTGCCTGGGGCAGGGAAGTGGTGCTGGGCTACAGTTGGAGGAACATGGAATAAATTTGCCCTGTGGCTGTGTTGCATACCTGAGATGTCAAATGTTTGTATTGCTGTTCTGATGTGCAGGATCTTTTATAGGCGGGCTCAGCTCTGACTTTCACCTTGACAGAGCTGTTTGTGGTGGGGATGTGTTGTGAACCCTTCTGTTGGTCCATCCAGCGAGGGGGGTGGAAAATGGGGCAATTCTCCTTTAACTTGATTTACCTCCTTAATTGCAAGGAAGAGCAAAATATCAGTGAATTTGGAGTTCTGTAGGAAAATGTTACACCAAAACTTACCCTCCTCTGAAGGGACGTGTTGCTTCTGATTTCTCATGTGTGTAGCTTTCCTGAATATCCTGCAGTGAGGACCAGGAGTAAGGTAATCCTGGAGCATCTGCAGCTCTAGGTGAACTTCTGAGTTTCCTTGTCTGAAGCAGGTTGTGGAGCTGCTGCTTTTGGCTCTGTGAATTTGTTCTAGTGCTGTGTGGTGTTTGGTGTTTGTGGTCTGGATTTGACAAGTGAGTTTTTGGGTAAGCTTGTCCTTGCCTTTCTCAGAAAAATCAAAAGTTGTGATGGCCTGGAAGCTCTTGTTTGTGTCTTATTTTGAAGAGTTTAGTAAGGCAACACAGAGAATGACTTGTCTGTTGTGTTGGGGATATTCCTCCTTGATGTATTCTGAAGTCTGCTGGACTCTTAGTTCCTTCCTTACTGACAGTGGGACAATGATGCCATGCAGAGTGGGTATCCAAAAGACCTTTTTGACATTTCGTCATGTACTCCTTTCCCTTTGTAAACAGGTCAGGCTGGCAGCTTGGTGACATTTGTGATTGTTTTGGTCTCAGTCTTGGCCTCATTTTCTCCCTGTGATGTTTCAGCTGAAGGCTCCAGGATGTGCTGAAAATCTGATTTCCTTTACTGACCCAGTCAGGCAGGATTGCCTTGAGGCCAGCATGAGGCTAATTTGATTTTGAGATGTTCAATGTGAATCATAAGGAAAAAAAATCCTTTCGCATTCTGACTTTGAGTGTCAGCTTTCCTTGTTTCTTTGTTGGATTTGGTGGTGTTTTAATGGGCTGTAATGTTGATGAGAGCACTGGACGGAAGAGATTAATGGAGTCACATGGTTCATTTGACAATGGGATTAATTCATTGTGCTGTATTGGCTTTGTCCTGCGGTATTTTGTGCCCCCACCTGTAGCTGATCTGCTGAGCTCCTTTGCAGGCCTGTTGTCCACACCAGTGGCTGCTGCCTGAACGTTCCTTCTGTCCTTCCAGAGCTTCTGCAGGGCCATGGCGACGTACCTGGAGTTCATCCAGCAGAATGAGGAGCGTGACGGAGTGCGCTTCAGCTGGAACGTGTGGCCCTCCAGCAGGCTGGAGGCCACAAGGATGGTTGTGCCCCTGGCCTGTCTCCTGACCCCCCTGAAGGAGCGTCTGGACCTGCCCCCCGTGCAGTATGAGCCAGTGCTTTGCAGCAGGCTGACCTGCAAGGCTGTGCTCAACCCACTCTGGTAGGAGTCGCTCAGCTGGGGATGTTGGAAGAGGCTGAATAGTACCTAATTTTCATCTGAACTTCACTACTTCCTTATTCCCCTTTTTCTCTGCCCAATGCCTGGCAGCCTCTTTCATTTAGATGTGGTGGGCTTGTTAAAATCCATACATCAACATGCCTTTTACTAGAGCTGGCAAGAGCAGAGGAGACAGGAGGGTCTTTGGGGGGAGGCTGTTAAGGCGGAGAGTCTTCTCACCTCCCCAGAGAATTTCGTGGTGAATGAGGAAACTCATAACAGACAAAGATGCCCATTATACTGATATTGTGCTCTGGACTGTGATGTTCACTTGTTTTCCTGCTTCCTACACATTCTGCTGCTTGTAGGTCAGTTTTAGTATGAGCATAATGAAATAATTTTAGAGGAATGTCATGTGATGTCAGTGCATACTTGGAGTGTGGTGTGGGGCTGAGAAAAAGCAGGGAATTCCAGTAAGAGGAAGTGAAATGAGATCAAAGCCATGGAATAAGAATGTGGCGATGCATCCTGCATTAGCAGATGTTGTACTGGGCTGAGGAGAGTAAACTCTGTGGGGCAGGGAACAGCCTGTTCCTGTGTTTGCACAAGATCTGGGTGGATGGCTCCTGCTGCTCTGAGACTGGAGCACTTGTGTCCCATAGCTGCACAAACAGTAAGACAATGAGGTGAGCCTAAGTGTAAAAGAATGTGAAAGAACTATTACACCCAAGTCTGTGTCTGCCAAGGGCTGAGCTTCAGAGAGCTGTCAGTGGTCCCCTCATGCTGATAAGCCTGGAAACGGCAGGGCTGGATTAGCTAATGAACTTCCTGGTAACAGAAAAAGAGTCCGAGTCCCTAAAGCATTTGCTGTTCAAGCTGGAGAGTGTTTCTTCCTCAGTGTGAACCATCATGGATTAATGAACTATTTGTGAAGCTGTGCTGTAAAATTGTTCCTGAAGTCACACCAATGCCTCATCTTTCCCTTGCAGTCAGGTTGACTATCGGGCCAAGCTCTGGGCTTGTAATTTCTGTTTTCAGAGAAACCAGGTAAGCTGGAAAAAGCATTTCCGCCTTTTCAGTGAACACTTTATTGATCCCTGGACATTAAACATAAATTCTGCTTCTCTAGATCCCTTCCCTTGGCCACCTTCTCTTGGTGAACCCAGGCCAGAGTACAGTCTGCTTTACCTGACATCTTGTCAGTGATTTTACTGGCATGCAGAGCATGTTTTGTTCCATGTGTCCCAGTGTGTTTTTTGCATTTGATATTTACTATTCCTGCAGAATATAGAATGCATTAGATTTGAGTAGACTTTTGCCATCAGAAACTATGGCTAAAAGAATTTCAACTAGTACATTGTTGCTGCTGTAGCCTTACTTTTTATTTACGCTGGATTGAGCAGCTGTCCATCCTGCTGGCCACTTGTTGTCTGTGCTTAGGAAAAGCACTGTGGGTTTCTTGTCATGACTTAATCAGGTTGGTGCTGTGGCAGTAAATAAAAAGTTGAATAATCACATCATCAGCAGGACGGGCTCTGTGCTGCAGAGGAGAGCCCTACATTTTTGTCCTGCAACTTCCTTGTCCTAATTTTCTGTTCTCTTTTTCAGTTCCCCCCAGCATATGCAGGCATTTCTGAAGTCAATCAGCCTGCAGAACTTATGCCTCAATTTTCAACAATTGAATATATAGTGCAGGTAAATGAACCACGGTCGAGTTTGAAGCTCCCAGGATTGTCCTGTTCGTGACAAATTATATACGGGTAAAATTTTCTTAGGATAATGCAAATAAATACCATGTCTGCAAGGTGTTTAAGAGGGGGCTCATTTTATTCCTTGGCTGGAGGCTTTATAAAATGTCATTTCTTCCCACATCAGCGAGGTCCACAGACACCGTTGATCTTTCTGTATGTTGTGGACACATGCTTGGAAGAGGAGGATTTGCAGGCCCTGAAGGAGTCCCTGCAGATGTCCCTGAGCCTGCTGCCTCCTGATGCCCTGGTGGGGCTCATCACTTTTGGCCGGATGGTCCAGGTTCACGAGCTGAGCTGTGAAGGGATTTCCAAGAGCTACGTGTTCCGGGGCACCAAGGACCTGACAGCCAAGCAAATACAGGTGTGCTCTGCCATCCCTGGCTGCTCTGCCATCCCTCAGGCCAGGGGCTTGTACCTCTCAGCTCTGCTGGACTCTCAAGCACAGGGCTCTCTGGGAGAAAGGAAGGCTTAGTGCTCTCAGCTGTGAGCCTGTTGCCCTCCCAGTATCTACCAATATGCCTTTGTAAATTTCTTGGAAGCTTGTTCAAGATTGTGTATCTCACAGAATGAACCCATGATCCATTCCTAATGGCAGTGCAAAGATGAATAATTTTACAGGTTTAAGTGTATTTAATGCTGCAGTATTGCAGGCCTCAGGGTATGTTAAATAATAATATAAATCATATGTTTAGTGTTTCATCTCCTCTGCCTCCTCTTTACTGTTCTTAGGACATGCTTGGGCTTTCGAGGCCAGGTGTCCCCTTGCAACAGGGAAGACCTCTTCAAACTCCAGAGCAACCTGTTATTTCCTGCAGGTAAGCTTCACCAGCACAGCACACAGCAGGGCAGATGTTTTATGCCCCTTTATGCCTGTAGGTCACGCTTCTAATCCTGGGTTTCCTGAGAGGTGAAAGATTCAAATGGTATTGTCTTGTCACAGTTATTTACCTCCATTGAACACAGTTTTCTCTTTCTTGGCTTCTCTTTTTCAGTGGTAGCTCTCATGCCTCTCAGCAAACTCACCCTTGAACTTCTTTCCTGTTTTTTATGTGACTTTGCCTTCTTGTCAGTTCCCGATGTCTTGCTTTGATCAAATATTTTATTTTGCATAGGCTTGTTATCTTGTAAAGTTTGGATATAAGAAGACAACCTGCTGCACGTCTCTTTACTTCTGATTACTGTCTCAGTGCAAAGTATGTGTGCCAGGAACAAAGAGGCACTATTTTTTTCTCTGAACTTAGAAGCAGGAAAACACTGTATTTGAATTTTTGCAGGTTCCTACAGCCTGTGCATAAGATTGACATGAATTTAACAGATCTTCTTGGAGAGCTGCAAAGGGACCCATGGCCAGTGACCCAGGGAAAGAGACCCTTACGTTCTACTGGAGTGGCACTTTCAATTGCAGTTGGCTTACTGGAGGTACTTTTAATGCTGTTGTTTGAGATGAGCAGGTCAAAGAAGGCACATGGCCGTGCTTGCTGAGATGAGTGCAGGTGTTAGTGCACCTGGGTTACACAGGGGTGCAGAGCTGCAACTTGTCTCTACTGACACTTGAGCTGTGCTAGCACCAGCTGATGTAGAGTGGGCTGGAAGGTTTCATCTAAATGGTAAAATTTGCAGGTATTCAGAGGTCTCCGATTCTTGTGTGTGTTGCCACACAGGAGGTGATACTATGCACTGGATTTATCTGAGTATAATCTAAGATACAAGTGAAGAGAACAGAAACTGCCTGCTTCCTGTTTTGAAGACATGAAGCTTCACATGGTTTGAGTTTAAACTTTATCTGAGTACTGTGACTGTCAGGAAATGCATCACTATTTATTGAGGTGGCCTCTAGCAGGCACAGATCCCTACTGACATTGTAGAAGCATGTGTGGACCCTTCTCTAAAGAAAGTATTGTTGCCATTTAATCAGTTTCCATTTTTTTTTCCGCCTACCCCTCTCTGATACATGTGTTTGTTTTTATTTTAGGGCACATTTCCGAACACAGGGGCCAGAATAATGTTGTTCACAGGTGGGCCACCAACACAAGGGCCAGGCATGGTGGTGGGAGATGAACTGAGAACACCCATCCGTTCCTGGCATGACATAGAGAAGGACAATGCAAGGTTCATGAAGAAGGCCACCAAAGTAGGTACTAGGGTCTGATGGGTGTGTTTAAAAGCTGAAACTGAATGTTGTGTCAGAGCACTACATGGGTTGCATGGTTGTCCTTGAAATAATCTGAGTCTTTGTGTACACTAAACTCTGAGAACCGTTAAAGGGAAGGGTAAAAAACCTTCCTTCTAGGTCTTGTGCCTTCTCAGAGAAGAAAATATTTCAGTGTTGTTTCTTAGCTGATGGTGGGTGGAGAGTTTGTTCATCCACATCATTGTATCTCCTTCTGGAGAGGAAAGAATCTGACTCCCAAGAACTGGTTATTTCTGGAAAGCCTTCTTTGTCTTCTTGACGTATAAAACAACCATTAAAATAGTAGAAATGTCAGATATGAAATGTCTGTCAGCTTAGAGAAAGCAGGATGACACCTGTTCTCTTAACTGTCACCTCGATATCTTTGGGTTCCCACCAAGTCATCACAGACTAGATGATCCCATGTCATTTATGCACTATTTGTATTTGAGACAATAAGCTCAGGCTCATCTAAATGCATCCCTCATTCTAGAAGGGAGCAGTGTGCTGCAGCCAACATCTCTTTAGTTACCGCAGCACTGGTGATTGCCCCATCTGTACCTTCTGTTGGCCTGAGGTGGGGAACAACAGAAATTGCACATTGCAGCCTCCTGACCCCTGTGTGTGTGTTCCCAGCACTACGAGACTCTGGCCAACCGCTCTGCGGCCAGTGGGCACTGCATCGACATCTACGCCTGTGCCCTGGACCAGACGGGGCTGCTGGAGATGAAGTGCTGTGCAAACCTCACTGGGTATGTTCACAGCAGGGCAGCACACAGCTGGCACCTGCTTTGGGGTTTTTTTTTTTGGAGGGGGAGAATAGTTCAGGAAGCAGTTAAGTGTGCTGTCAGGGCAGAAGGGTTTTTATCATTCTGTTCTAAATTGTGGTTTGAATTTGCCAGGAATTATATGGCAAGCCTCACCTGATCCCAGTCCTCATTTCTGGAGTCTCAAAGCAGCGTGTGAATTAGCACTGCTGTTAGAAAACTCGATGGTGGGTAGAAGCTTCCCTTATGTGGGCCAGATTTTCTCTGCTTAACAGCTTGCTTACACTTTCTCCAGGGATTCTTGACTTCCCTTGGCCCAGTTTTAAGTGACATGTCTTAAGGGGTAAATGTCTGTGTTCCACACTGCTGGAAATTGTCTCTGTGAGGAAGGCTGTGTGTTAACCCAGGTCTTTTGGGGACTTGGCATGTCTTACTGCAAGTGCAAAGTGTTTGTAAATAACCCCTCAGTGCTCAGCAGGGAGAGGAGAGGCTATTTGACCCTTTGGATGTGTTACTGAGCTGCATCTGGTCAGGCTTGGGTTTGCCAGGGCACTTTGGGGAGGCCCAGCACCTTCCCTGTGCTGCAGTGGTGCAGCCACCCCTGGTGTGGTGTGGGTGGTTCCAGCCCTGCTCGGGGAAAGCAGGCTGAGCAAAGAGCTTTCCAGTGTTGAAACACGAACGTTTTGAAGGCAGCTGAGGCAGGGGCAAGAAAAAGAGTTGAGAAAGCAAACTGACAAAGGTGGAGCACTAGCCCATGTGGCTTTGTAGGAGGCACCCATGAGTTTGCGCTCCCTGGTGTGAATCCTGCCTATGCAAAGGCATGCTCTGAAGCAGTAACTGCGTGTGTTTGCACGTGTCAGAGGTTCAGGGATGTATCCTTTGTACTTCTAGCTCCAAATTGCTTCAGTTCCCTTGTTTTTTCTTTCCCAGAGGACACATGGTGATGGGAGACTCCTTCAACACTTCTCTCTTCAAGCAGACCTTCCAGCGGATATTTAGCAAAGGCTACAATGGGGAGTTTCGGATGGCTTTTGGTGCAAATCTGGATGTGAAGGTGAGAGATGAGTTTTATTGGATGACAGTAATGGGGTAATACAAGTGCTGTTGATTAAAAAGTCGGTTTAAGTCTCTGGGATATTTGGGGTGTAGGAATGTCTATGTGTTTGAGGTCAGATGTAGTGCTTCTTTAGGAGAAGCACGGTACTGGGAGAGATTTTTATTTGGAAGTCTAGTAATTTTGTGGTGGGTTCATTTTTGGTTCTTGTTTGTTTTTGGGGTTTTCTTTTTTTTTTTTTTTTTTTTTTTCTTTGTTTTTTTTTTGTTTTTTTTTAGACATNTGGCTTGTTTTTGCTTTATTTTAAAGCAGCCTCTCCTCACTCAACAAGGAGCATTTCATACTATTTCATCCCTATAAATATGTCTTCATTATTAAAATGTGTCTCTGTAGATTCTCTTACCATCACTAATTGTAGCAGTGGATGGTCTGGGAAAATACCATTTTATTGGTATTTTCCAAATTAGATGCTCAGCTCATTAAAGCTGAGCATCTAATTTAGACCATATGTATTCTACTTGACTGATTCCATGGGGAAAAAAAAAACAAACAAAAAACTTTTTTTTCCACCTTGTTCCAGACCTGCAGGGAGCTGAAAATTGCAGGAGCCATTGGACCATGTGTATCTCTGAATGCTAAAGGGCCATGTGTATCTGAAAATGTAAGTTTGTGACATGGAAAAATCTTTAATAAAGAAGTAGATATACATTGCGAAGTTTCTGTCTAGACCTACAGTTGAACTAGACTGTCAAAGTTTTCCAGGAAACATCCCCAGAAAATTACAGCCTTTCCTAGACTAAATTCTTGCTTCCTAAGGCTTTCTTTTAACTGTATGGCCTTCAGTAACTTCATTCACACCCAAAAGATAAGGAATCTAGAAGGCCTGCCATTACTTGTACCTAGTAATGTTAAATTACTAGGTACAGAGTTCTGATCAGAATTTAACATAAGCTTGCCTTTCCTGCTGCTAGAGAAAAATTGCTGCTTTCTTTTTGATTCTGTGCAGGAACTTGGAATTGGAGGGACATTTCAATGGAAAATCTGTAGTCTAGATCCCAGTACAACTCTGGCCATTTACTTTGAAGTGGTAAATCAGGTCAGTCCTGGCTTCTCTTATTTTTTTTTTTTTTAATAATCTTTTTTACTCATCAGGCTTCTTGTTACAGGTCCAGAAAATGCAGTGGCACCCCCTGTGTCGCAGGTGGATGGTTGCAAAGCAGCCAAGTGTTTCGTAATGAGGAAATAATTTCAGAAATTTTTTGCACGTGTCTCTTTCTTTTATGTGCTGGGGGGGCTTGTTGCAGCTGGGAAGAGTTACGGAAAAGCCACCATGATTTGAAGGCTGACCTTGTTTCATTTGCAGCACAATGCACCCATCCCTCAGGGAGGCAGAGGGGCAGTGCAGTTTGTCACTCAGTATCAACACTCCAGCACCCAGAGGCGCATTCGCGTCACCACCATAGCCAGAAAGTGAGTACCCCGTGCCAGTGCTCTGGCAGAGTGGCAGCAGCTTCAGGTCCAGTCTGTGCTGGGCTTCCTGACTTTTTGTTGCATGCATTGGCACACATGGGTGCACGTGGCACTAACCCTTTGCTAACCCTGCAGCTGGGCAGATGCACAGACTCAGCTCCAGCACATCGAGGCTGCGTTTGACCAGGAGGCAGCTGCCGTGCTTATGGCACGGCTGGGAGTGTACAGGGCTGAGTCTGAGGAGGGACCTGATGTTCTGCGTTGGCTGGACAGGCAGCTCATCAGGCTGGTAAGACCAACACACTGAGCTTGGGGGCGTTCTTGATTTCAGTGAAAATGGAAGGAACAAGAGCAATCTTTTTCCAGATTGACTTGCTTTGTTTGTGCTCAGATCACGGTCACATCGCTGTAGCATGGAATAACTCAGAACCCAGTGTGATCAGCGAATTTAGGATAGGATGGGATGATTTCAACATTCCATCATGCTGAAAGGGTTCAACCTGAGATTGAATAAGGGATAGTGAAACACAGAATAATTCTGGTGGGATGGTCGCTGGTTCAACCCTCCTGCTTAAAGTAAGGCCAGCTTTGAAACTAGAGCAGGTTGCTCCAAGTCTTGTTCAGTTGAGTTTTGAAGTTCTCCAAAGATGGGCTTTCTTATGCTTCTCTTGACAGCCTGTTCCAATGTCTGATCACAGTCATCACAGTCACTGCTTTTTTTTTTTTTTTTTTCCTCTGCCTCTCGGTCAGAATTTCCATTTCCCCGGTTGCCAGTCAGGTAGACAGCAAGTTGACTCCCTGATCCCACTCTTCAACAGGCTGAACAAACCCAGCTTCTTCAGCCTCAGTTTATTCGTGAAGTGCTCCAACCCCTGACTAACTTGGTGGCCTCTGCTACACTCCATGCGGTACATCCATGTCTGTCTTGCACTGGAGAGCCCAAAGCTGGACACAGCATTCAGATGTGGGCCAAGTTCAAGATAGTAATCTGAATTAATTCTGCAACCTCCTACTGTCTCTTGCTTTGAATTTCACAAGCCCAAATCGTCTAAATCAGTGCTGGTCTTGTCCAAACACCCATGTGTGGTTGGTACTAACACAATATGGCACATCAGACCCTAAAATCCAGGGCCAGTCAAATAGAGGTTGGAGCACAAGCACAAACAGGGGCAAGCTGTGTGCTGAAATGACTGTGGGATCATTTAGAGTTTAACTTCTATAACCACTCATACTTATTTTCAGTGAAATGGTGAAATACTGGTCTGCTGCTGTTCTGCAAGAAGTGTTCCACAGTGTGCAGAACAGTTTAGGTGTAGTAGCCCTGAATTAGTGGAAAAAAAGAGTGGTGCTGTAGAGGCACCATTTACTTCATTCTTGGATCATTTCAAATATATATTTTATTAATATATATATATCAAAATAGATTAAATCTTCATTCTCATTCCAGTAAGACGGAGAAACCACTGACTTAAAGGAAAACAGCCTGTAAATGCTATAGTACTTGTTAGGTTCATGCCTTGATTGTTTAAAAATTAACAGAACACCCTGTAGACAAAGAGGTGTAAATTCTGTTTAAAAAAAGAAAAGATAGAAAAAAAGGGAGAGATAACCAAAGTATCCATTTTGTTTCCAACAGTGTCAGAAATTTGGACAATACAATAAAGATGATCCCAACTCCTTTAGGCTCTCAGAATCATTTTCTTTGTATCCTCAGGTAAGAATGTCACTTCCCACAGCTGTGGGAAAAGTGCAGGGCTGAGTGGGAATGATGATAAAACATCTTGTACTATTTATCAGATTCAGGAGGGGAAGAACAGGTGCTTTTTTAATTTAGTGGACTGGTCCTGTAGTTCAGTGCTGCTAGAGACTGATAAGGGAAGAAGTCTGAGGAGTTATTAAGGTGTAGACTTCTTCCCAAAGAATTTGCTGTTCAAAAATACTGGACTTGGGTCCAGAAGTTTTGGCAGCTTTGGCTGACATTTCTTGTCTCACTCCTCTTTCTCGTGCAGTTCATCTTCCACCTGCGACGCTCCCCATTCCTGCAGGTCTTCAATAACAGTCCAGATGAATCTTCCTACTACCGACACCACTTTGCCAGGCAGGATCTGACACAGTCCCTCATTATGATCCAGCCCATCCTTTATGCTTATTCTTTCCATGGGCCTCCTGAGGTGAGTCTGTGTTTTCCAGGAAGAGGTGAATCAACCCAAAATAATGAGTATTCAGTTGAAGTAACTCTATTTCAGACAAAAGGCCCCTATAGATTTTTAAAAAATTATTAAAGGGCAAGATACTTTTGTTCAAGATCATATCAAATTACCCTTGGATGGGCATAGAAATAGCTCTCTGGCATCCTGAGATCTGAGGGCTTAGGGATGCCTGACTTTGTTCTTTATTTTCCCCAGCCAGTGCTTTTGGACAGCAGCAGTATTCTTCCTGACAGAATCCTACTGATGGATACTTTCTTCCAGATAGTTATCTACCTTGGTGAGGTATGGTGAAACGTGTTCTCTCTCTCTGTTGGTGCTCTTTCCCTCCTGCCCTGCATGCAGAAAGCTTTGCTGATGGTATGAAATATCAACAAACTAACTTCTTGCAAAGCCCACACAGTGTAATATGCATGCTGCCTGTTGGAATACAATTCCCACCACTGTCAGAGTAATAAAATAATACTGGAGTCACTAATGATACGTTCTGCACTGAGTAGAAGCTGTTGTGTTCGCTTGGCCATGAAGGTGGTCCCTTATCCTGCCTGGAAAAGGCCAGAGAAACTGGAAATGAAGCAGGGCAGAGTTACAACATGATACATGTTTTAACTGAGTTGCAAGTATTTTCAGAGAAGGGACAGACCTTGCTTGCTGGGTTTTCCTACTTAAGTACTGTGGCTCTTAAATCAGACAGTTTTCCAGTTTTTGCTTTTAAATACTGGATGTTTTTGGAAGCTGCTGCTATATTTCTTCCCTCATGACTGAGAGATGTGTTTAGATACTGGCCCTTTCTAAAAATCTGGAGTTACCTTAAAGAGTTTCTGTCTTCTGTTGCAGAGCAAGACACTCAGCAACTGGGTAAAATTCAGACAAGGGAAGAGCTGAGTGTCTGACCTGTGTATAGAGGAATTGCTGCACACATATGGCACATGCATTGGATACCTTGAAAATACTGTAAGGCCAAGTCAGATTCAAAATGTCAGTGATTTATAAATGCTTCATTTCTGTGTTGGTACAGGCTGAAACATATTGAAGATTTTCAACAAATTGCTCTGGCACTGCAGAAATTGCTGCCAGCTTTTGTGTTGGGTGCCTGTGCTTAAATTCAGGGACAGAAAGTAATGCTGTAGCCAGAGTAGTGAAGGTGTGTGTTTGCCCCCAAGCAGAAGCACATGTAGCATTCTGCTGCCTTAAGGTATGCAGGGTAAAAAGGGGAGGCTTGTAGACATCTCTGCTCCATTTTAATTTCCTCCCTGTCCCATTAATAGACTATTGCACAGTGGCAGAAAGCTGGATACCAAGACATGCCTGAATATGAAAACTTTAAGCACCTCCTGCAAGCCCCACTGGATGATGCCCAGGAAATCTTGCAGACCAGATTCCCAATGCCACGTTACATCCACACTGAGCATGGGGGCAGTCAGGTAAGGAAGTTTCTGGAGGAGCTCCGTCACTCCTTCTGTTTTTGCCTAGAGCAAATGGCTCATTCTGCTTTTCTGAAATGATGGTTCTGGTAGTCAAACACAGTTTAGCTCTTCAAAGTACAGAGCTTGCCTATTTTCTCATCAGCTTTTACTACAACTCTGTCTTTTAATAAGCTGATCACTTGCTGGATGTGCTTATGAAATCTGAGGGTGGGAAAAAAGTGGAAAAGCCAACTTAAATATGTTTTTATTCCCTAGTAAAAAGGTGGGAAATAAATTATTTGGTTTTGTGCCTATAGTTAGCTTGCTGGGACAGTAATGCTGAATGATTTACCATCTGTTTCTTCGTTCTCAGTCACTGAATGAAGATATAAAATTGTTCTTATTTTCACTCTTCCTGGAATTACAGTGTGCTGTGCTTGTTTGTAGCTCTGAAGAGGTAGGAACTGATGCTCCAAACCAAAGATTTGGTGTTGATTTTTGACCCTGTTACAATGACTTGCACTGAGCCCTTTTCGGAAGAGCAGATGTGGCACGGGGAGAAGAACAGGTGTTTCCTGTGCCATGGATTCCTGTCCCATGGAATCAGAGCTGCCCTGCCAGGCGAGCACAGCCTGCTGTAACAGGGCACTCAGTGCCTCTGGGAGACAAGTTGTCTGTGGAGCAGGGATTTCTGGACTTGAAATCTGCTTAAGTTAAATTAGTGCCTTGCAAAAGCAGAGAAACATTGCTGGTCATGCATCTAAGGTGAGATGAAGCCTGAGGGAGCAGACATGTCTCTCATTTTACCAAACTCCTCCTCTTTTGTCTTTATAGGCCCGGTTCCTCCTGTCTAAAGTGAATCCTTCTCAGACCCACAATAACCTCTATGCCTGGGGCCAGGTAAGCAATGGAAGAGCTGCTCATGTTTGGGAATGCTGTAAAATACACATGGACATGTTTGTGTGTGCAGTAGCCATTCTGTCTCACCAAGTGGCCACAAACAGCATTATATTTGTCTTTGGTTCCTTATCATGTTTCCTTATCATGGTTGTTGATAAGATAAGCAGCACTGGATGATCAGAATGGAGTTTTCAAGCCTGGATGTCATGCATTTCCAGTATTCTGGAGAAAGCAACTAGCATATGGATACATATAGATCTAATTTAGGTGAGAATACTAGACTTTTATGTCCTCTTTGCTTACCTAGTTTGTGTAGAGGTTTGGGCAGCAAAATTCCTAATGCTTCAGGAAGAAGAGACTTCCCTGCAGCAGTTCAGACTGTAGGAGAGGATAATGTCAGGACTGTTGCCAGAGAGTAGCATCTGTCTTTTGCAGGAGAAGAAGGTGGTTGTTTTAGCAGGCAATTAGTTCAGAGTGCTGACATTTGTTTTGCTTTCAGTTTGTCCCCTGTATTAGCAACAGTGTTTTAGGCTCATTATCTCTTTATTTTTTCTGCAGGAATCAGGAGCTCCAATCCTGACAGATGATGTGAGTCTCCAGGTCTTCATGGACCACCTTAAAAAGCTGGCAGTTTCAAGTGCATCATGACTGATCAAACTGAGCAGCAGGAACAGATGATTTAAATGGATCGTGTTGATGACAGAAGTGGAGCAATTCATTTACATTTCCTTTTCTCTCTTTTAAAGTAGGGATTTTAACTGTTACACGAAATAAACGTTCTGGGAGAGTTTTTTACTTCTCCGTTCTAATTTATTTGTGTTCCTGTTTGTCTATATTCTGTTCACTCTGCTTTTTCCACACATCATAATTAGAGTTGAAAGGTGTTTTAGCCAGCAGAGACTTTGACAGCCTTAAGCTTAACTTTTAATGTTCTTAAGAGGTGTCTCAGCAAGAAGGGGGCTGTATTAATGAAAAACAAAACCGGATCGGAGCACTGCTCCCTAGCTTTGTCCCCAAATCCCGCTGTTGGTGCCGTGGGCTTGTCTTGGCTCCTTTGTCCTGCCCCGCCCCCTGCGGGGCCCCGCCCCCTGCGTGGCCCCGCCCCCTCGCATGCCCGGTTGGGGGCGGGGCGTCCCGCGGTGGCCATGAAGCCGGCGCGCGCGGCCGTGTGGAACGCCAGGGCCGCGCTGCTCTACTCGCTGGGTGGCTGGACCACGTTGGGCGCCCTCATCTACTACAGCCGCCTGGACAAAGCCGGCACCGGTACCGGGGCCTGCGCTCATCCTCGGGGGCTGGGGAGCGAGTGACGCGACCGCGGTTTCGCTGAGGGAGAGCCCGGTCGGATCGCGTCGTGTCCGGGGCGGGGCTTGCGTGAGGGGGAGCTCGGCCACGGGTGGGCCCCGGGCTCTCCTGGCNTGGCTGCTGAGGGTTGCACCGGGATCCCCCCAGTCCCGGTCCCACCGCTTTCCCGGCCGAGGAAGGTAACGCTGGGTGTTGCCCACCCGCCCTTCGGGGAGCTTCGGGCTGTGCGGCTGCCGGAGCGCAGCCTCCGCTCGGGCCGGATGAGTGTCCCGGCTGTCCGCCCGGCCCGCCCCCGGCAGTCCCTCCTGAAGGAAGATAAATCCCGTGTTGATGGGAGAAGCTTGTGCTTTATCTCGAGTCACAGGAACGGGGACTAGACTCTTCCCGACCTGGTGCTTTTATTTGCGCTGTGGGAATGGTTCACAGCTCTGCTGGGGGAGGATTAGGCTGGACATGAGGAAACGTTTCTTTACTGAGAGCGTGGTCAGACAATGGAATTAATAGGTGTTTGCCTGGGCTGCTTGGGTCAGCTTTAATGTGGGTAGCTTGGGAAGCCTGTTGTTACAGCTACTGTTGTGCTGATAATTGTCCAGTACCAGTGCAGGTATCTGACCTAGCCAAGTAAATCACTTTTTCTGGCTACAGTTAACAGATCTTTGTTATCTGGTCCTCAGAATGCAAGGAAAATGAAAAAGAATACTGAATGCCCATGTGGCTGCCATGATAAAGGGATAAAACATTTTTATTGCTGTTCTCTTTTTTGTCTCCCCCGCCTTACCCATCCTTTGTATTCCTTAGAGAATGAAAATGATCCTGAGGCAAACCAAGGGACCCGCAAGGAAGTGCACACTAAGGAATATCCTTTTGGATTGACAGTGACAACAGAAATAACATACAAAGAGGTTCAGCCTCCTCTTACTCGACTGCTCAGGCGGGTGGTATTATTCTTTGTTCCTAATGACCGCCCTCCTTCCGAAAAGTGAGCTGTTCAGGAGCTCAGAACGTTGTGCTGGACCTCTGAGAACATCATCCCAGTGCCTGGCACCAGACCACTGCTGGAAAACTGTCCCTTGCATTGCTGAAACAGCAGCTCTGCCCAGCTGGTGTGAAGTTGCTTTCCCAGCTGGTGTGCGGAACATACCCGGGTGATCCAGGATGTACCTGGGATGGCTCCTCAGCTGGGCAGCTCTGAAGTGGATGCTTTGGGAATGATTAGTAAATGGGAAGGAATGTAGTTTAATGTTTTGGGTATGAGAGTTCGTTATGGGCCTTCAAATAAAAGCTCACAAGAGATGGAGTTACAAGTGCGGAAATGTTTCTGTAAACTATAAACTCACTGAGAGTTCTGCTCCAGGATCTTTCTTTAGGGGTTTTCCCTAAAAAAACCCTTTCTTTAGGGTTTCTTTAGGGGTTTTCCTGATCCTTGCACATGCTGTGTTCCCTTTTAGGGTACTGTCCTGCAGCTCTGTGCCCAGAACCAATATTCATTCTGTAGGGTTTTCCCTACTCCTTAGGGACATCACCTTCCCTGTTTCTGTTGGGGCTCTCCTTTTAGGACACATCTTGTCCTGTCCCACATGGGTCTCTAAGGTTTCCCATCTTGCTGTATGGAAGGCTGTCTCCATCTCCTCTGCCCACACACCTCAGCTTCTGGATCCTTCCAATTTCTGAAGGGGCCCTGCAGGGATGCTGTAGGGAGAGGGACTCTTTGTCAGGAACTGTGGTGAATTAGTACAAAGAAAAAGAGGGGAAATTCAGGTTAGATGTTAGGAAGAATTTCTTGACTGTGAGTGGTGAGGAACTGGAACACGTTGCCTGGGGAGGGTTTGGACGCCCCAGCTGTGGAAGTGTTTGTTCAAGGCCAGGTTTTGGATAAGACCTTGAGCAACCTGGTCTAGTGCAAAGTGTCCCTGCCCTTCCAACCCACACCTTTGCTTCTACAGGAGCTTTTACAACCCAAGCCCCACCCAGCCCATGCACCTACAGACCCACCTTTCCACATGGACTCCTCAGGTCCTTAGAGCCACCACCTCCTTTTCCCGAGCGCTCCTCCCAGCCGCTAATTTTTACGGTCACCCCGCTGTGTCCCTGTAGCTGCTCCTATAGCGGATGCCGCTCTGCTTGCTCTCCTTTTCGTAGGTACCCCCCCCCAAATCCCTATAGGCAATAAGAGGAAGGCCAAATACCTGGAGACGCCTGTCCGCCTCCTGTAGAATTCTTGCGGCGGCGGTGCCGGGGCTGCGGCGGCACCTCCCGTGCGCCGGGGGGCGCTGCGTGCGGGGCGCGGGGGAGCGGCCGCCGGGCGCCGCCGCTGTCCCCGCTGCGCTGCGCTGCGCCATGAAGGCGATCGTGCAGCGGGTGGCCCAGGCCAGCGTCACAGGTCAGTGTGTCCCGAGCGCGGAGCTGCGGGGAGCGTGGCTGTGGGGCGTGTGTGGGGCTCTGTGTGCAGCCTTGCCTGGCAGGCGTGGGCTGGCAATTACGCTGCCGTCGCCTTCTCGAGCGCCTTTGTGTTGGCAGCACGGCCGCAGTCATCTTCCTTCGCTTGTGTTCGCGGGATCGCAGGGTGTTCCGAGTTGGAAGGGACCCACAAGGATCACGGGGTCCAGCTCCTGGCCCTGCTCGGGACATCCCCAAGAGTCACACCGTGTGCCGGGGGACGTTGTCCAAACGCTTCTGGGGCTCTGTCCGGCTCGGTGCGGTGACACCGCCGCGGTGCTGTGACACCGCCTTGGCGCTGCGTTAGCGGGGCTGCCCTGGCGCGGCCGTGCATTGCTGTCCGTGTGGTGGCACTGCCATCCCGGTGTCCCTCTCCCGTGGCTTGCATGCGCTGGCACTACAGTCACAGTCGCCTCCGTGCATCGCAGGCATGTTGATGCGCTGCTTGTGTGTGTCGGTGGTGCTGTCCCCGCTGCCGCCAGGCACTGCTCGCCTGGGTCTAGCCCCGGCTCCGATAGGAACGGTGTATCCTGATGGAATGGCCCTGCTATTGCACTGCTCTGGACCTTTGTGCTCAGGGTGCTTCAAATCTCCAAGCAGCTTGCTCGTGGGGCAGTAAGTGCCTGCTGTGGGAGCCTTTGGTGTGCAGCAGGGTGGCCTTCAAGTTCTCAAAGAGCTTCTGCCTGTGTCAGCACTGTCAGAGCGTGCCTGTGAGGGTACAGCTTTTGTGCACAGCTGGGACTGTGGCCACTGCTGCTCACACCCTGTCAGCGCTGGGGTTCTTGCTGGCTTAGTACCACTTTTCTGGGGAGAATTTAAACTCTTGTTTCTGGCTGTTGAAGAGTTTGGGAGACAGTGCTGTACTTAGTAGAATGAATTTCTGGACTGGGGGACTCGTACCCTGATCCAGCCACTAGTGCCAGACACTTTCAGCTTTCACTGCAGGCCTGATCTCCTTTAGTTTTTTGGGATGTTTGGAGCTTTTTGTCCCAGACATGAGCCTGGATGCAGTTTTAACAGCTGGGGAACTGGTGCTTATCTCAATTTTAAGATGGCATTTATTCTTACTACAGTCATCTCAGGGTCAACCACGTTATGATAATTTAGTTAAATTAAGATCATTTAAGACATTTCTTAGGAAAACACTACAGATCTATGGTAGTTTGTGTTTTATTGTGAATGTCATTAAAGGGGTTGTTTTCCCAATTAGGAGGGTGGAATTTTCAGGTTGTTGAAAGTCTTGTTTCAAAAAATCTGTGAGGACTCTTATTGGGTAGAAATCACCTGTTCAAAAAACTGCAAAGTATGAAGGGAATGGTGGAGTAGAGAAGTTGAGTGCACTTAGTGGCATCAACCAGGTGGATAATTTTTCAAGGATGAGGAGAGTTTTACCACCTTTCTGTTTAGGACAACTGATCCAATTGTAGTATAAAAATCTTCATACGGTGTTTTTAAATGCTGGAGTAAGCAACCCAAACTCATAAAGAGGTGGTGGCATTGGAAAGCTTTTGAAAGAATGCTTCTGTGTGATCTTTCAAATCAACAAACAAGACAGAGGAAACAGGGCTTAGAATGCTGTTTTCTTTAGTGGTTGGACAACTGAAACCAATCCTAACTTGTGCCATAAAACAAGACAGTGCATTTAGCCTTATTTTTCTTTTCCCTCTCTCCTTTCTCCAGTGGGTGGTGAACAAATCAGTTCAATAGGACGAGGCCTCTGTGTGCTGCTGGGCATTTCTTTGGAAGATACACAAAGAGAGCTAGAGCACATGTAAGTCACTCCCTTCCTTTTGCCTTGTACTCTTCCATTTGTGCATTGCTGATATCTTTGCAGTAGCCAAACAAATCAGCTATTCCTATTGGGAAATTCAGTTTTGCCTGTTAGTTCCTCGTCAGATTTTACCTTGAATACAGGTTTCTTAGAGTTTTCTCTTCATGTTCCATTGAGAAAAATCTGTTCCCATTTTCTGTTATGTTTTTTATCAAGAGCGGACTTTTTTAGGTGTCTGTCCTTTTTGAGTCCGAAAGAAATCCATCCTTCAAGAATTGGATTTATGAGAATTCTCAAACTCTCCTTTTAGCTTGCACATGAGTTTTGTTCTTCTTAAAGGCGGGATAGTCTTGTCAATTGCTTGTCTGCAAACAGTTTTGGCAGCCTGGAGGACCGGCTCTGGCCATCTGTTCCACGGACACAGAATACTGGGATTCAGCCAGCGAATGCATGCAAGAGAGAGCTCTCCAGGGGCTTCTTCTGCCTCTTTTGGACTGGGTATTGCTCTAGGGCTGACCTGAGTCCTTGCAAAGGCAAAAAAGAAACAGGTAATGGAGCTGACTGATGTCAAGAAGAAGGGGCTTTTATTCTGACATGCTCCATTGGTTTGCCTTACTGTTTGCCTCCCTCACTGTGTAACATTTGCTCTGCCATCACTTCCCAACCCTACCTCAGTGGATGTGGAAGCTGCTTCTGAATTTTGCAGGCAAGAGATCTGTAGCTACCGTGCTCTCAGCACCAGGTTGTTGGGATGGCTGACACAGGAAGGGCAGGAAGCCAGCATCTGAGCAAAAGGAGTGAGAGAAAGCAGCTTAACCAGGCTTTTCAGGTCCTATTAAAGGAAACTTTAGTAATCCCATAAATGAAACAATGAACATCTCTATGAAGAAAGCAGAGCAATGATAATGGTTTAAGCCTTCTGCTGGGGCCTTCCACTGGATGCTTTCAACAATCCATTCAGGAGTTAATTCTGTTTGCCGTTGATACACACAAATTGGCAAGGATGTTCTTGTGACTGGGCCTTAGTGATGGCGAAGCCCTGAAGCTAGGTCATAACAAAATCTCAGCTTTGTCTTACACTGAGTGCCTCACCTCTGGTGCAGTGCAAAATGCCTGGCTGATGATTGCAGTTGAAACCCTTTGCACTCGATAGGCTCCCTTGATGCTGCAGGTATGGAGAAGCCAGAAGAAAAACCAGAGACAGGAGAGTGGCTTGGATGCCATCCTGTTATCAGTCAAAGTCCTGACATGGACTGGGTTGCAGCTGCCTGCTGCTTTTCAGCATCCACTTTTGAAGGTCCCCTTGTTGTCTTGAGCCAGTCAATTCCATCCCCTATCTCTAGAAAATGAGCCCAAAATTCAAACCACTTTGCTGCCAGCTGCAGTTCTGCCCTGTTCCTTGGATTCCTCCTCTCATCCTGATGAAAAAGTGTTGTCATCATCTGGCTTGTGGGGCCTGGTTTGGGAATAGTGCTAGGAAGTGACAAAGCAGGAGTATATGTGAATCATGACTGGAAACAAAAACCCACAGTTTTAAACACGATTTAGGATGATCTCATTTCCTGCTGAGTGCGATTTCCCAGTGAGGTGGGAGGATTAAAATTCCCAAAGCTGTTCACACGTTAAATAATGTTGTGACGCATAAAAGCAGATAGTAAAGGGCGAGCTTTCTTACTTCCTGTGCCATCTTTATGTCACTGTGTAACATGCAGTTATTCTGTCCTGGTAACACACTCTGTAAAATGATGGTGTGGATGAGTGACCTGACACCGTTGTGGAGCTGTATAAGGCCTCTCTTTGTTAAGGCTCTGCCTAATGTGATGAGATTCCCATGGCTGGGAGTGAAGGTGCAGAGGGGATATCTTGTTATGTGGAGGCAGACTGAATATGCATCTTTTATCGCATTCTCTATGGTACCTGTTGATCCTGCAGGAGACAATTTAGGAATTATCTTCTCCTCCTCCCAGGGTTCGAAAGATCTTGAACTTGCGAGTCTTTGAAGATGAAAGTGGGAAGCACTGGTCCAAAAGTGTGATGGATAAACAGTATGAAGTGTTGTGTGTGAGCCAATTTACTCTCCAGTGCATCCTGAAGGGAAACAAGCCTGACTATCACATGGCAATGCCCACGGAGCAGGCGGAGTCTTTTTATAACAACTTCCTAGAGCAGCTAAGAAAAGCCTACAAACCAGAGCTTATTAAAGGTAAGGACAGAAGGTTGGTAAGGTCCTTGCTGTAATCAGTGGACACTTCCTGTGTGTGTTCTTTCCTGATTGTTGCTTTCTTTATTCTTTGATTTTCTATAGCTGAAGGGATGCTAACAATATTTTCACTAGAGCCTGTCAGGGTGATCGCTCCAGTCTTCCTCTAGCCAAGCCATTTCCTGGCCTTGCTCTGGATGACATGTAGATGTTCTTGTGTTCCTTTTGGCTGCACAACCTGAGCAGCCCAGAGAGGCTGCAGCCATGAGAACAAGCTTGGAGGTCAGGCTCCGTCAAAGGCTGGATGTTTTTGTGCTGTAAACATAGATTAACCCAAGAGAAGCATTTTTTCTGAGAACTGTATTTAGTGAGGCTCAAAGGTGTCACCAGTGTGTGATGGACAGCACAGTTCCATCTGTCACTTCTACATGCTGTTAAATGGAATTGTGACAGTGGGAGGTGTAATGAGCTACTTGAGAACAGCTTTTGATTTAGACTCTTTCCTCAACTCTTTGTCATGTATGGAACAGTTTTCTCTTTACCAAAAAATGCCTGGTTTCTCTGTGCATTTGTGCTCTGTCTACACTCAGTCTTTTCTGTTTGATTTTCTGAGTGCTTTCTGTCCATTTTCATATTCAGATTTGACTTTTTGCTACACTTGACAGAATACAAGTTTCTAGAAAAGATTATTTTTTAAATGGTGTCTATTAATAGATAATGGTTCGCCTTACTTTCCTTATGAGGAAAAAATTATAAAACGACAGAAAACTGATAGCTGGGGAAAGATTTAGAGGCTAATTGTCATATTGACTCTAGGTTAGGGTAATTATTCCAGTGCTTTCCAAGGAAGCACAGTGAAATGCACACATGTCCACATGTCCAAAAATGTCCATTTTTCAAGCTTTTCTAGCTTGATATGTTCTTCCAACATTTTTTCCTGATAAGGAATGCATTTCTGATACCCCTTCAATCAGTTTATATTTTGACAGCAGCTTTTTGAATTCCTCCTCTCAGTGAATAGCAGTTGTGTACCTGAAATGAATATTAAGTGCCCTTATTTTGGCACTTTTTTTGCCAGTGCTTTCTGCAAAAGGAGCTTTCACTTCTGCATTTTTTTTTCCATGCTTAAAGCACAGATTTGGAAACCCAAGAGTGCTATTGTGTCAGATAACACATGCATTTAAAACTGCTGGCACCAGTGGAACTATCTGTCAATTTATTATTTTGCTTTCTTACTAAGCTGTGCCAGTTAGGGTGTGTTGCACATAAGTCTGTTAAGATTCTCTTAGGTTGAAGTTTCTGCTGTGCCAATTGCTTTGCCAGTGGTTTTTTTGCTTCTTTGCTGTCTGGAAAATCTGTACTCACATTGCCCCTACGTACACACAGGCACACACACAGCAGTTGTAGTTATTGGGAGATTAGAGTTTGGCTCTCTGGATTGCTGTTGGTGCCCTTCCCTTTTCATCCTACAAATTGCTTAATGCATTTTAGAGGAGTAATTTAATCAGTGAAAGAGGAATTTGTGTAGCTGAGTGTCGTGGTTTCATTGTGAACCAGACAGAAAAAAAACTATCAATTTGGGTTGCCAAAAGAAAAGGAGTTTTGTAATCAAGAGCAAAGCAGGTTTAAACTTGAAAAGAACAGACTTTTATTAACTAATACAAAAAGGAAAGAAGGAGAAGAAAAAAAAAACAACTAACAAACTCTTAGAATTAGAATGAAACCTTTCAAACATTCTTCCTCTATTACCAAAATTTCTCTCACTCTCATTAACAACATACAGAAATTACATTTAGAAACTTTCAGTCAGTTTTTCAATTCTAGAATAGTCTTTCCTCAATTCTTCTAGAGATTGGAGCATCTTTTACTCGCTATGGAACTAAAAACTGAAACAAAACAAGACAAAACAAACTTTTCATGATAACAGCCGCCCGGAAAACATTTATATCATGAAAATTCCTCCCATATT
>WAAG01093417.1:0-83388 GCA_013390105.1 Tichodroma muraria
CCCCATCACAACTCCAATCAAATAAATAAGGGCCCGCTGGGAATAATGTCCATGAAGTTCCGAGTTCTCGGAGTGCCGGGGCCCTGCCAGCCCCAGACTGTGGGGCCTTTCTGCTGCCGGCCAGCCAGGGCACAATGAGGGATTGTCCAGCCCCACATCCCAATTGAGAAGGGCAGATTCTCCGGGATATATAAATATATTTATCCCGCTCCCACAGCTGTGCAGTGACCAATTCTTCTCCCGGGAGAGGAGGGGGATTGAGGATTGGGGACAGTAATGGGTCTATTATTTCGGGATGGAGAGAACGAGCCCTTTTTTCTCCTCTCTCTCCACATTAAGACAATTGTTATTCCCTGCTGCCCTTGTTCCTGCTCTCAGCCCCCATTTCAGGCACAAGCTGCGTGGGAAGGAAGGGAAATTAAGGGAAAATGGATTTTCCTGGGAAGCCGAGCACCAGCCCAGCCTAAACCCTGTTAGATGTTGGTCTGTAATATTTTAATTAAATAAAGATTAAACCCAGCACTAAAGTCAGAATTGGACTGGATGATCCTTGAGGGTCTTCTCCAACTCAGGATATGGACTCCTAGAATGCATGATTCTGTCATTTAGAATCCTGGAACCCATGGAATCATATCCCATACTTTCATGGATTCATAAAATCATCATTTGATTTGTAGAATCATATTCCATGATTCTATGATTTAGAATCCCAGAATCCTGAAATGGTTTGCCTTGGGAGGGAACTTAAAGCTCATCCGTGGAATAATTCAGTTGGGAATAGCCCCAGGCCATTAGAACCTTCAGAGCCTTGTCCCTGTGTCCCTCACCCTGCAGGACACTGGGAAAATCCCAGCTGGCACTCACCTTCCTTGCAGAAAGATCCCAGCATCCAAAGGGCAGATTTCCACACTCTTCTGGTTCAAATATCCAACACAATTGAATATTTGGGATATATTCTTGACTGAGAGTATTTATCTTCCTCTTCTACCCCTGTCATGCCCATCCACTCCCAAAAATTCCCTTGTCCTCAACTTTGTTTGCACTAAAATCCTTCTTTTTATATGTCAGGATGACTTTAACTTGGGATAACTCAAAGCATCAAGTTCCTTCCTTAATTTCCTTCTCCACTGAAGGACACATTCCTAGAACTGATCTTGAGGGACAGGGATCATGGAATCCTGGAATGGTTTGGGTGGGAAGTGACTTTAAAGCCCATCCAGTTCCACCAGCACTTCCACAAGTTCCTGCCTGTGACGGCATTGGACCATATGGCCGGGTCCAAGAAGGATCAAAAGATTTGGATCCCTCTGGATTGATCATGTTGGACTTAGCCTGGGATTCCCCATCCTGAAGTGTAAAATCCTGTGGAGCAACTCATTTACAATAAAAATAGGATGCTTCCCTCCTTTCCTTAGGGACAATGTCAACATTCCCACATCCCAAACTTCCTGTGAGACAGCTCCCACTCCTTACCAGACAGGCAAATCCCTTTGGGAATGGCTCATTAAGGATTTAAATCCTCAGATTTGAGGGTTCTGCCCTCACTGAGTGGCTGCCATTTCTGGAACATCCTCCTCTGGACATATCCCTAGGAGCATTATCTTTGCTCCTTCCCATCTTTCCTCCTTCCCTGGTGCCTAAATCGAGGTGTGGATGATCCATGTCCTTGTCACTTGAGTTTTCCTCTTGCCACTCAGTCCTGCTCAGCTCCCACTCCCCCAAGGAATGCCGCTCTTTCCCTTCCCAGACCTGATTAAAGGAAAAAGGCCCACTAGACAAACACACCAAGGGATGGAGTCAACTTCATCCATATGGGATGGTCCAGCTCCCTTCCTGCAGTGAGCTGGGAATGCAGCACTTCAGGGATGAACTTGTGTGATCCCCAAAGGATCCTAGAGAGCTCTGAATCCCAAAAAATCAAAGGTATTGCTTAGATCCATAGGGAGGCAGCAGCTCCAGTGGATCCAAACCTGGTCGCTCACTGGTCTTCCTTTCTCCTGCCCCTCCACGTTTCCCACATTTCTCCCCCTTCCCAATCCCTTCCAGGTCATGCTCCCTGCAAACCCTGCTCTCCCTATCCCACGTGGCTCGCCAGGAGCACGAGCCAGGACCGGCTGCAGGGATATTACTTGGGATATTACTCATGGAAGGTGTGGTCGGGGCTCCCTCCGGCGCTGAATTTCAAAGTCCAGTTTCCAACAAAACAATAATTCAGGAATTTCCCCCTCCCTTACCCCATCCCTCCCCACATCTCAACCTCCAGCTGAGATTCCCAGGCACAACTGGAAGGATTTGGAGTCTATTTTTAACCTTTTTCCACCAGCTCTGAGCATGGACACCTCAGTCTCTGGAAGGGTGCCAGAATCATTGATTCAGCTCACATGAGGCTCAGCCGGGCAGGGATCACAGATCCAGGGATATCCAATGGATATAAGATCTATTTCTCCTGGTGGGATCAGGTCCCAAAGAAGCTGCTGTGTCGCTGTTGGAGGTGCTGGAACACCTGGAATCTCCTACTCACAAACCGCCCCAGTTCAGGCACAAATTCCCCAAATCTCAGATGGTTTGGGTGGGAAGGGACCTCAAAGCTCATCCCATTCCATCCACTGTCATGGGCAAGGACATCTTCCGCTATCCCAGGCTGATCCAAGCTTTGTCCAACCTGGACTTTTCACTTCCAGGGATGAAGCAGCCACAGCTTCTCTGGGAAATCCTTTCCAACCCCCAGGGAAGCTTCCACCCTGCTGGAGGCAGAAGCAGAGTTCCCTCCCTTATCTCCTCCTGGCAGGAGACCCGTGTGGATCAATCCCTTCCTGGTTATCCATTAACTCCAAAGGGCTCTTTCCTGAGACATAACGCCTCCATTGATTTATAAAGGAATAAAGGGCTGTCCTCAGGGAGGGACACATATCCTGGGAGACCTCAACATCCTGGGAGAACTCTGGAGCTGGAAAAGCAAGGACTCAACCCAGGCCTTGGGAGCAGGGAAGTGACACCCAGCCGCTCCCAAGAAGGATATCCAGGCTCCATGGAAAACCCCTGTCCACTCTACCAGGACAAACAAGGCCACAAGGGCTGGATGTGCTTTCCAAGGAAGTTCTGTGGTGGGAAGGATGAGTTATGATTGCTGGAATATCCAAGGAGACATTGCTGGGCAGACAGGAAAATGCAAATGCTGCTGGAACAGGCCAGGAATTACATCTGGACCATCACCTTCAGATCACTGTTTCCTTTCCCTTTTTTTCTGATGGAAATACAGCCTGGAATCCTTGGAAAAACTATTTGTGCCATGCAGGTTTCTATTGAATTAATTAACAGTTAGATCCCAGCTTCAGTTAGTTAAATATTCCCATTATTTTCCCTCATTTTCTTTCCTTGCTGGGGAACGCTTCAAAAATTGGTGGAAAACTTGGGATTTCTTCTGTAGTTCTGGATTTTTTGGCAATGGATTGGAAACAACTTTTCTCAATAAGCTGGAATTCTTTTCCTAGGCCACCAACACTCCCAGCAGCCAGAGAATCTCCTTGGAAAACATGACTACATCCCTGAGGAAGGCTTTTAATAGGTTTTATAGGAGCATCCCCCATGCCTGCTGTGTCCACATCCATATATTTTCATCCTTAAAAACTGAATTAAAGAAGCCTCTCCTAAACATGGATTATTCTGTGTTTATCCAAGGACAGCAATCAGAGTTGGATGTTTTGCTTCCCCAGAAGAGGAAGGGTTTCCAGAAGAGCCAATATTCTTTTATGAGGCTGATATAGCACCGGGTAGGGAAAAAAATCCCACAAAACCATCCCAAAACATCAGGCACTTCAACATTCCAGCACTTTTTATAGGCATTTTTATAGGAACTCAGTAGTTCAGCCACCTTTGAGCTCTTAATTCCCTGATAGTCCCTTCAGGAGCAGCCATAAAAACAATTCCATGAAGCCATTAATAGGATTACACACTTCCAGGCATTCCTTTTCTCCCTGGATTTCTCCTGGCTGGTCAGCAAGCTCCAGGACTTCTCCTGCCCTTATTCTCCGACCCTGTAAGCCATGAATGCAGCTTTTCCCTTTTCCAGAATATGAATTATGTGGAATTATTCAGCTGGGAACAGGCAGTGAGATCCTGCTTTACAACTCCAGAGCCGTGTCCTGCGGGACACTGGGAAAATCCCAGTTTGGACTCACCTGGCACACAGAAGGATCCCAGCACCTTCCTGTTCATCCAAAGGGGAAATCTCCACACTGTTCAGGCTGGAATATCCAATAAATTGAATATTTGGGATATATCCTTGACTGAGAGCACATATGCTCCTCTTCTATCCCTGTCATTCCCATCCACTCCCAAAAAATTCCCTGTTTGCACTGAAATCCTTCTTTTTATAGGACAGGTTGAATTTAACTTGGAATAACTCAAAGCATCCAGTTCCTTCCTTAACTTCCTTCTCCATAGAAGGAGAGATTCCTAGAACTCATCTCAAGGGACAGGGATCATGGAATCCTGGAATCCTGGAATGGTTTGGGTGGGAAGGGACCTTAAAGATCCAGTTCCATCCCTGCCATGGGCAGGGACACTTTCCACTACTTCCAGGACAACTTCCCACTTGCTCCAACCTGGCCATGGGATGGCAAATCCACAACCTCTGGATGTTCCCCCGAGAGTTTTCCCACTCCAAAGGCTGAGATCCAGAGCAGAGAGAGCTGGAGAAGAAACAACCAACCCTCAGTGATTCCCTGGATCCTTCCCAAGAGCCGCACACCCAATTGCTGGTGTCCTTCCCACCTCTCCAACTCACTCACCACCCTTTAAGGCAGAAACCTCAGGCAATTCCCAGCCATCCATGTCCAGGACATCCTTGGGAACAGTCACGTACTCCAGCCATGCTTCCAACATCCATTTTATGCAGAGTGTGCCATAGAATATACAGAAAATTTATATACATCCATGTTTCTGGAATTAGGCTATAATTCATCCGGGTCTTTCTTTACAGTGGGATTAGTTCGGATCTTTCGTACAGAGGTACAAAAAAAGTCACATGGAGAATGAAGGGCACATGAGGAGTGCTTGAGTTTCCTTGGAATCTTCATGCTGGGGCAGCTCGGAGCAGGGATTCAGAGGGCAGCATTCCCAGGATGAGCATGGGGATGCAGGATGCTGGGTTGTTTTCCCCCCCAGTTGCATATCCAAGTGCTCCAAGCCCTGCCAGAAGCAGTGGGAGTGCCTCAGAGCTCCCTGGAAGGGCTGGTTTTCCCAAAAATGCCAAAGGCTTCAGCTCTAAGGAGGCAATTAGGATCCAGCAGGAAATGAATCCAGAGGTATCCTGCTCTGAGCTGCCCCAGCATGGGATGGGACACAGGTGACAGGCAGGAAGGGCTTTTCCAGAGAGGCAGAGCCAAAGGAAAGCGGCTCACAGGGCACAACATTCCAGACAAGGAGGCACAGCCCGTCCCCGAATATCCCTGTGCCATTAGGAATTCCACTTAGCGCTAGGACAGGAGCTCGAGAGTACTCCCTGGACCTATGGAGGGAAAGATGGGAAGCTGGAGCTGCAGGTGAGGCCACTTTACCACCACCAAGCGCTGGGGACATCCCGGGAAAGGAGTTAGGACCCAAAGGGTGTGGCAGTATCCTAGGGAAAAACCCCTGCCGGGATCCCTTTGCACACAAACTTCCCAAAATTGGATATCCCGGCAGGACAGGCCCGTGCCACCCCCACCTGGGACTTCCAACTCTGAGCCATCGGAACTGCACAAAGCCCGGGATGGGAAGCAAGGGAAGTGGAATCCAAAGCAAAAACAACACCAAGGCTTGTTTCTGTGCTGCAAGGATTTTCAGGAACCAAGAGGTGAAGACAGGGAGAGGTTCCCCTCATCACACAGGTATGCTGGGAAGGTGGGAAAATCAGGACATGGAGCACGGTGTGATACAGTGATGTCAGAGGGACTGGACACAACAAGGAAAGCGGGAAAACTTCCCAGGGAGCTTACCTTTGAAAGGGGGCTTCTCCAGAGCCGGGGAGAAACACAGTGTGGGTTGGAGGAAATTGCCTGCCTCAGGTCAAGATTTGCTTTTGGCACTTGGATACGACCTCAGGCAGCAGAGAAAAGTGGAAAGATGTGGGAAGTCCTGGCTGAGGCAGAACGGGAGAGCTCGGGAGCAAGGGCAGCTCCTACCAGGCCTTGGCCACACTTCTGTACTCCCAGAGAAGTGGGAAAGGAAGGTGGGAGATGTCTGATCCCAGAAATCTAGGACCTGAAGCCAGGGAGAACAAAGGCACAACAGGCACGAACTCAAAAAACATGTAAAAAACAATGGGAATGGAGACAGCAAAGCACTCAGAGGCTGATGATGATTCCCTATGACAAAGCAAGGAATTGCCCGAATCCTTGGCTGTTTGGAATTTGCAGCCCTTAAGCAGCTCCTTGGAGCTGGAAGAAGGGGAAGGTCATCAGTGACTGCTGATCCAGCCCCCTTCCCATCCCTCTCATGATCCATAACTCCCCTGTGGATCTGACTGGAGAGCAAAGGACTCCCAGACTGAATCCCAGCTTCCAGCTGTAACATTCCCTCCTCTCCTCCTTCCCACAGCTGCCAAGGATGGGCAGTGTTTGCCTCCAGCAGGATCCATGCAGCATTGCTTCCTCCACGCAGGAGCCATGAGAGGGAGCTTTGGCACAAGAAATGAGGCTGTTCCCAAAATCCAGCAGCTCTTCCCAAAAATCAGCACTGCACAGGCTCTGGGAACAAAGCAACAAGCCCAATTCCAGGCAGTGCTTTCCAACTGCTTCCTTCAGAGGAATTTCTCAGCAGAGCTATCCATGCGGAGGTGCTGCTGGAATTCCAACCTTCCTTTTCCTGCAAGCAGGGAATCACAGAATTCCAGAATCATTTGGAAGCTCCCACCTGCTGCCATGGGCAGGCACATCTCTCCCTAGCCCAGGTTGTTCCAAGCCCTATCCCAACCTGGCCTGGAAACGTTTCCAGAAATGAGGAATCCACACCTCCCTAGACAACGTCTGGATGTTCCTCAAAGGCTGCAGTTACAACCCGAACAATCCCGAAACCCGTGGGAATTAAATATTCCTGCTCCCATCCTGCAGAGCCAGAATGTCCTACTACCAAGGGAAGAATATCCCAGAATGGATAAGGATAAACCCAGCATGGAGAGGAGCTCCAGCCCAGCAATTCCCCAGGCAAACACAGAAGGGCTCTGCTGCCCATGGAAATTCAGTGGAGGTTCTTAGGCCAAAACACAAATCCAAACACACCCCCACTGCAGAAATAATTAATCCCACCTAATTCCCATTGCCAGGGGTAATCCTGATTATTCCTATGTCCCAATTTGTAAATGAAAGCTGTGTGGGCGATTCCATGGAAATAATATTATCTGCCTGCAGGAAAAGAGCAGCAAAAGCTGGGAAAACATCAAAGTGCATGGAGAATGTGTTAGATACCGATCCTGTATCCCCACGCTTGGAGCTTTTCCTCCTTCTTACGTGCCCTTGGATACAGATTTCCCACTTCAATCCTGCTTGGGACCATCAACTATTCCTGGAATCTAACATCCTAAAAGAATAGAACTAGGAGTCCCTGGGAATATTATATCCACACTCCCCACCATCTGCCATCCCAGTCCTCTGCAGAGACCAAAATACCTCCTACGAATCCTGTTTGCTTTGGAAAAAAGTTCCTAAGAAGTTCCAAGAATCCCATTTAACTGCTTTGGAATAGTTTTCCCATGTTTCCCATGTGCTGCCAAGGATGTGGAATGAACTGCCAGCACCGTGAGAGAAGGGAGGGATGAGGTGGCTCCTGAAATAGGTGAGAAGAACAGGGAGCAAAGAAAAGAAGGAAGTTTTAGGAGGAAATGAATATTCCAAATGGAGAAGGCAGTCCCGAAGGAGAAGGAATAATGATAAATATTGGAAAAGGGTCAGTATATACTCAGCACTGCAGGATCATTCCCAAATTTTTGGCACTGCTGCAACAAAAGCAATGATAAAATCAATTTACTGGTGCAGAAGAGCCCCAGCTCCATTCCTGCCAAGAAACTCATATCCAGTTTGTGTTGGAAAGGACCTTCAAAGGTCACTCAGTCCAAGGAAGAAGGATCAGAATGGATTTTAAGGACGAGGCATGGAATGGGTGACCTGTTGGCTGGTCTGGGGTCTGGGGTGTCAGGCACTTCCAGCACTGCCTCTGCACAGGGTGCAACATCCTGTTGGAGTATCATGGGAATATCCAAAGATCAGAAGGCACAAAGCTGAAGAGGAAGCAGCAGAAGCCAAGAGATTCGGGAAACTGGAGATGCTTCGTATTCCCAAAGACAGAGTGGAAAGAGAAAGCAGGAAGTGTGTACAGTACAAATGAAGGAGGTAGCTGCAGCTTTAATGTTTATTTCAGCATTCCAGGTGTGCTCTTCCAGGAGGAAATGGGAGATTAGCCTTTCCAAATGCCCAGATAGCAAAGGAGTGATGGGAATGGAGACATAGAATGCTGGGGATCAAGACACAGAGACATTTAAAGCAGAAATAATTCCAAGAACGTGGATTTCATTTGGGAGGACTGGGATCAGATCTATTTGTCAACAAAACCCAGGAATTATCCATGACAGGATACAACAAGAACCTTCGAGGGGCTCTTTTGTGCCTTTACTCCTTGACCTGTGGCAAGCCCCGTTCCTGGGAATTACGTATTTCCAGGCTTTTCCAAAGTCCAGTAATCACAGAGCAAAAAAACTGCAGCATTCCAGACTGCTTCCTGCCAGGGCAAGGGAAGGCCATTCCCACGGGACAGAGTTCCAATGGCACAGAGAAGGAAACAGTCACCCAAGGATTGAGTCCTCCAGGACACAGCAGAGGAACATCAGGGAAGGGACTTTCTAGTGCAACATTTGAGCCATGGAACATCAGCAGGTTCCCACTGGAATCATTTTAGGAGGGAGATAGCCCACTTTTCCTCAGCTGGAGGCACCTCCCACCAGTAGTTCCATCTAATCCCAGGTATCCATGTCATTCCCAGGGACAGAGATGATCCTTTTCCTTAAAGTTTTAAAGTGCTTTGCAGATCCCAAGCTCTGCCTTAGTGCTAAGGGTTAATTCCTGCCAGGAATAAGGGCAGGAATGAGCTCCTTATCCCAACTCTTGGGCCAGGAGGGGAGCTAGCCCGCTAGCCCCAGCCTCCTTGCCCCTCAGCTCCCCTTTTCCCCTCAAACCTTCCCAGATTTTTGTGCGCATTCCTTGGTAGTGTTTCCTGAGTGCAGGAATTCCTCCTTACCCTGTGCTGTGCTCCTGAACCACCTGCTCCTTTTTTAAGGACCTACAAAAACGAGAAGAACTTCTGGATGCTCAGAATAAAAGGATTTTGCCTTCTCCAAATCCCTCTGAATCCAGAGGGGCTTCCTCCCTCTGATTCCACTCAGGGAAAGGCCACCTTTGGAACTTTAAACAACAGGGATAATGTTTTCCTGGCCCCTTGAAGCACTTCTGAAGGCTCTGAAATGGGTAAGGAGCAGGGGCTGGAGCATCCCATGCTGGATGGAGTGGGATATCAGCACTTGGACCTAGAATCCAGTGGAATTCCGTGCACCCAGGGTTATTTTTGTCAATGCACAGCGGTTATAAAGTGCTCCTCGATGGCATCAGATCCCACTGGCTCCTGGGAAGCACAGCTCTGACCCATCCCGGGACTTCCAGAGCCCACAGGGAGAACAGGAAGCCCGGGATTTGCCAGGAGCCGAGCTCCTGGAAAACACAGCGTCCTCCCACAATGGAAATAGCAGTGCTAAGGAGGGGAAAAGGGAACAACCACAGGATTCTAAGGAAGTTAAACCAGGAATTTCTTTTCCAGGGAGGGAGGACGGAGCTCCAGGGAGAGCCATCGGTAACTGCTGAGCTTTGAGAGGGAGTTGTGACAATTCAAGGCCTTTTCCAGGTCCCAAGAATGTTTAATTTCCTAGGATAGGTAGTTTTCCTCCTGCTCCCATCATTGGAAAACCTGCCTGGAGAGGCGGAGCAGGCTCCTCTGGGCCCGGAGGCTCAGGTAGTTTTCCTAACAACTTGCTCAAGCTTTCCTACATGGAATTGTGCAGGTGGGGAGAGGGTGGGAGAGGGGGCAAGCGGTTAACCCCAAATCCAAGCCACCTGGGAAGCAGGGGGCTTGGAATTCTGCCTGCCCATCCTCTCTTCCCTTAGTCCCCAGAGGGAACAGCGCAGGAAGGAGAGGATGACCATGGATTTTCCTTCGGGAAAGCCTCCCTATTTCCTTAATAAATACCTTCCAACCAGCTCAGCAGCTCTGTAAACATACAAGAGATTGCAACACTGGGAAAAAGTCCATCTTTTTCCTGAATTCCCAATGACAGAGGCTGGCACTAATCTGCGGATGCTGCGTATGGGTGATGTGAGGACCCCCAGGGATCCAGGAGAGACTCCCAGACTCCACAGGGGCCTGGAAAATAACGCCGGGTGCCTTTTGCAGTTGATCCATCCACATCCATGCAGCTCCAAGATGAGAATCCTGGCAGTCCCACGGGAATGTCGCCAGCTTGGAGGGGTCCAGAGAACCAAGGAGTGATGGGGGCAATATCCAGGAGACCTTTTTGCCAAAGGAGGGATGTGGCAGAGGGATTGGGCTCTTGGGAACAGCGTCCTTTCCTCTCAGGAGTGCTTGGGGGAGAGAAACTATGGTGCCAGCCCCATTCCTGCTGCGCCTGGCTGGGAAGGGGAGACTGGATTTGGGGGGAATACAGCCCCAATGGCTTTAAAACAGGAGTGTCCTACAAAAGCAATCCCCATGGAAGTGTGCCGAATTGGATCTTGGGCCGGATCTGTGGTAGTGCAACAGGGCCCAAAGTCTCAATCCGCTCATTTCCCAAACCACCGGCTCGGTCCTGAGGGGAGGGATCTGGCCTGGCCCCCTCCTGCTTCCATCTATCCAGGTATCTGACTCCCAGACTCAGCAGGTGCCCCAGGGCAAGGAATCTGCCTCTGGAATGAGACAGGCTGAGGTAGGGAATTTAGTGCCTCAGACCCTCTCAGGCCCCATGGGGCAAAGCTTCTCCCAGCTCCAAGCACGGGATTCCAGCACAATCCATCCTCCAGACACCACCGTGTCACCCCAGAAAGGATTTTTCCAGCTGTCTCCTCTGATCCCAACTGCCCGATGACAGCCTCCTCCATGGATTATCCCACTGGGATCATTCCACCCCTTTCCCCTGCACTAAAGGGCCGAAATCATGAGGTCGTCCTGCTTGGCAGGGCTGGTTACGTGTCCGGAGGGGGTGGAAGTCCGGATTTTGTCCGTGGCCAGGCACTCCTGGCTGCTCACACCCGTGGGAGTGATATCCATGAGTTCTCCAGATGAACTAAGGGGGAAAGAGGGCGACACGGAAATTCCCGACGAAGGATCTGTTGAGCCCGCAAACAACCTCGGGGGCTTTGGGACTAAGTTGGGCTCGTACTGTGCCCTCAGCAGGATCTCCTGGTCGCTGACGGATTTGGGAATCTCCGCAAAGTCGCTGGAGCTGTCCGACACCATCATGCAGTAAATGTCCTGGAAGGAGCTGCTTTTGCTGTCCAGGTTGAAGAGGCTGTCGATGAACTCGGCAAATTCCAGCACCTGGGGACTGGGAACGTCGGCCAGGCGGCCGTTGTGGAGCACCGGCTCTTCCCGAGGGGACGAGGACGTGCGTTCCCCGTCGCTCCCGGTGCCCTCGGCGCTGCAGCGGCGCTGGGGGGTGGTGCCGCCGCTGTTGAGGACGTTCTCCGGGGGCTGCGTCTCCTGGGAATGCTTGGAGAGGCTGTCTGCAGCCAGCAGCTCTGTCCGGGAGCTGAGGGAAGGGTTTTCCTCAGGGATAACGGGGTCAATATAAAAGCAGTGCGTCTCGTCCTTCTCCATGACCGCATGGAGGCTGGGGGAGCCCCGGATGCTCCGGAAACCGGAGGAGCGCCGGGAATCGAAGCTGTAGATGGATTCGTTGTCCGAGAGGCTCTCCATGGTGGCCAGAGGGGCGCGGCGGTCCTGGAGCTCCACGGAGAGACGTTCCTTGGTGTCCAGGAGAAGCAGCTCCACGGGGTCCTTCTGCACGGGAGAAAGCGGCTTCGTCTCGTAGAATCCCTCCAGGCTGATTTCCGAATGGGATTTGCTCCTGCAGTGGGAAACAGAGAACATGAACCTGCAGAATTCCAGAACGGTCAGAGGATCCAAGGGTTCCTCACACAGCTCCTCCAAACAGAGGTATCCACAACTCCAAGAAACCTCTTCTCGCTCCGTCCTCCCATCTGGAAATATCACAAATGGATTCTCCCTCCACAAACTCCACTTCCTGCCTGTCTCCCTTTTTTCTCCTGGCTCACTAAATCCTCCTCCCCTGCCCAGAGAGGCTGTGGACTATCCCTGCTAGTGTTCTAGGTTGGACGGGTCTTGGAGCAACCTGGGCTGGTAGAAGGTGTCCCTGCCCATGGCAGGGGCTGGAACTGGCTGATCCTTAAATCCCTTCCACCCCAAACCGAATTTGGTTCCAAGTTATACCTTGGGAAAACCTCACCTATCTGGATAAAGAGAAAATAGGAAATCTCTTCCATACTTTTTTCTGACCTTGCTGCACTCAAATTCCTAAGCAACACAAGGGACTTTTCCCCCCGACATCCCACAAGAAATCCTGAAGCTTTAACTCCCACAAAGGCAGCCCATGGATCTGTCTTTCCCACTAACATGGATCACAACACCCCAAGAGGAAGAGGACCCACCCCCGGAGCCACTATTCCATGAAAAAATCTCTCCTTACTTGGTACTGCTGTTCCTCCTGTCCGCTGGGATGCCTCCAGTTCCGATCTGCACGGAGGGGCAGCTGGGCAAGGGCTGGCTCTGGAATATCAGCTCCGGGGTGAGATCCACTTCCGTAGGACTCACCATCACTTTGGCTGCGGAAAGCAGAGCTGTTTTCCCCTTGTTGTAGTTCTCCAAGACCTGTCCAAGGAAAGCAGAGGAACAGCAGGGATTGACTGGAGGCTTTCAAAGAGCTGGATTGGCCTCTTTCTTCCCAGAGCTTTCTGGAAGCACAGGGAGATAAAGGATTAGATAGATAAATCCTGACACATCCCTGGATGTCACCTGGGCTCCAATTTAATGGCAGCCCCTGGAATGAACCATCACCACCCAACCTCACGTTATTCTGACATGAAATTTTGAAACAGGAACATCTGGGATTTTGGGAATTCCATTCCGGGACCTCACCACGCTCCACTCCAACACCCTGTGCAAGACTGACCAGGAGCATCCCCTTTCCTCCTCTTCTCCAAAATAAACAGCCTGGTGTATTTAACCTGCAGCATTCCAGGGCGAGGTCGGCCTGTCCCAGTGCTTTTTGGGATGGCAATTCCCTGCCTTACCTTGTTGAGCCCTTCCATGACCACGTAGGGAAGGTGTTCGTGCAGCATGGCCGGGGAGATGATCACCTCGTTGAAAGCCTTGTTGTCTCCCCAGATGGCAAAGTAGGTGGGATCCTCCTGCTCACAGCAGCTGGAAAGGGGGTCCAGACAACAGGGAAAATGGGATGGAAGAGCAGGGCAGTGTTTTGGCAAGTGAAAACAGCAGGATCAGGATGCAGAGGGAGAAAAAGAAGAAAAACAGAGGGAGGAGCCGTTAAAATACATATTGCTTCAAAATCCTGCATTATCCAACAGGCACATGACTATCCATGGGCTAATCATCATCTAAAGAGGAAAAGGACTTTGGACAAGGGCCTGGAAAATGGGAAAAGAGGGAGTAGCTTTAAGCTGAAAGAGGATGGGTTTAGATGTGATACTGGGAAGAAATTCTTCCCTGTGAGGGTGGTGAGACTGGAAAATTGGGATGGATTTCCAAGGGAAGCTGTGGCTGCCTCATCCCTGGAAGTGTTCAAACGCAGGCTGGACTGGGCTTGGAGCAACCTGGGAGAGTGGAAGGTTGTCCCTGCTGATGGCAGGGGGTAGAAATGGGCGATCCTGAGTCCCTTCCAACCCGAACCATTACAGCATTCCATGCGCTGGTTTAGATTAGATATCGAAAGAAACTCTTCCCTGTGAGGGTGGTGAGACTGGAAAATTGGGATGGATTTCCAAGGGAAGCTGTGGCTGCCTCATCCCTGGAAGTGTTCAAACGCAGGCTGGACTGGGCTTGGAGCAACCTGGTCAGATGGAAGGCATCCCTGCCCATGGATGTCCACAGTCCCTTCCAACCCAAACTGTTCCATAACTCCACCAGCACAGACACAGCCACTGTCCCTGTGAGACAGCAGGGAAGAAAACCCCCTTCTCCTTGTGTCAGGGAGAGTTTTCCAGCAAGAATTCCAGCAGGAACTGCAGGACTCACCAGCACTGCTCGGCAGGGTGGTTGTGCACCACGTGGATGATGCGGCCAGGGGGGTACAGGGGGGTGCTGGCACTCAGGGCGATGGTCAGGTCACTGGGATGTGTCCAGAGCCGGTTGCTCGTCACCGAGTTCTCCTCCGGCTCCTCAGGAAGCTCGGATTTGGGAATGCACTTGGTAGCCCCCACAATGATCCGCCACTGTTCCCACAAAGAGAGAGAGAGAGGAGAGAGGATTTGAGGAGAGAAAAGCAAAAAAAAAACCCCAGAATTGCCTCGTAAGACTTGAAGGGTTTCAAGAATTCCAGAAGCAGAATATTCCCTGTTTTCTTTCACACAGAAAGGATTTGCCTAAGGAAGATGTGTGAAACACCAGCAGAGGTGTCCAGGAAAAACACAGTGGCACTGGGAATAAGTAAGGAACAATACAGGGACAGGAAAACAGGGAAGCTGGAGACTTAGATGATCTAAGTGTTTCTGAAAGTTCATTCTTCTTTCCCAATTATATACCCTCTCCAGGTAAATTCCATCACATATTATCCATAAAAATCTTTGTATTTTTCCATCTTGGAAAAATATGGTTTTTTCCATCTTGGTGCAATGGTAAAGACTGGGGAGGGACAACTTCCTACATTTCCTATCTCCAAAACACAAGCAGACCATTTATCCTGGAACAGCATCACCCCAATGTTCCAACAAGCACAGCAGCTGCTGTACTTCCAGCCTGTTCCCAGTTTTAACTGTCCAGGAAAAGCCAAACTTGGAATACAGACTTTAAAAGAGGCTCAGACAGAAAATTCCCTGCTCAGTTATTTGGGATCTGTGATGGTGAAGTTTCAGCAAGTGAGCCAGAATGATCCCTCTGAGCTCTCCAGCTCTTTCCATCATTCCTCTGGTTTCCTAAATAATGATCCTGAGGAGACCTGGAGAAAACCCACCCTTCCTGCCACTAAAACTCCCCATCCCTGCTCAGAGACGTCTTCATGTGTTGGTCCTTCCCTCTTACCTTTGGTTTGGTGCTTCTTTGGAGAACATCCAGAAGCTGCCGGCGAAATCCCTCCAGCTGAGAGAGCCCGATCCTGGAAGAGAGGGAGATGTGATCATAGAAAAGAGGAAGATATGACTCTGGAAAAGAAGGTGGGGTTATGGAAAAGTAGAAGACATGACTCTAGAAGGGATGAAGCTGTGATTCTGGAGAAGTAGTGAGTCTGGAAAAGAAGAAAATTATGGATTATGGAAGAGGGGGGAATGTGTTCACAACACCTGGGCAGGGAACAGAATGAGGATACAGAGCACAGAAAAACAAGGCACTGTGTTTAAAAGGACACTATAAGGATACAACGTGGAACAGATGGATTCAGAGGTGGGCTGTGGCATCACCCAGGAGCAGGAGCCAGGAGTGAGAGGCCCCAGGGAATTACCGTGGCAATAACCAGGATAAGATCGGTGAACAGGGAAGGGGGAAGGTGACAGCTGGAAGATGGCACAGAACAGGTTAGTTGGAGAAGTGTCCTGGAGCCACATGACACCACTGAGCAGATGACAGGATGGACAGGATCATGGCATCCAGGTAAATCCCAGGTTGCCTGGTCCCCGCTCCAAACTCCTGCTCAGCAGAAAGTATCCCAGGAGATGAGGAAGGTGAGGAATGCCAAGGCACAAGGAATGAGCTCGTTTGGAGATGAGGTGACATCAAACAGGGGTTTTGGGACAAACTGGTCTAAATGAGGTGGCAGCACATCCAGGACAGGGCCAAGGTAACACAGGAAACCAGGAAGATGGCACACCTGATATTCCAGGTACACAAGGAGGGATTCCAGGGTAGGACATTCCTCCTTTTCTTTCACACAGGAGGGATTTGCCCATAAAAACCCTAACAGAGATGTCCAGGAAAAACACAGAGACACAGGGAATCAATAAGATACATAGGGAACAATAAAAGGAAAGGAAAATGAGGAAGCTGAGATGATCCAAGTGTTTCAGAAAGGAAACAGATGATTTGGGACAGAACAACAGAGATTCATCAAGGAATTCAGACACTTCTCCACTTGCCTGGGCACCAGATCTTTGCCAAGCACCACTGCAGTCACAAACTCCTTGGAATACTCCATGGCATCCTCACTGGAAGAGAAACAGGAGCAAGAAGAAGCAAACAGTGTTTCATTCCCAGTTTGGTGGCAGGGAAACCAGGGGCACAAACCCCAGTCCAAGCTGCTCCAGGCTTTGGAGATTTGTGCCTTGTGGAAGAAGAGCCTGATCTCCACATCCCATGGCCCAACTACTACCCTGCACATGACTCTGGATACAGCTAGGAAAGGAAATGCTTGAACTCAATGCCTCATAGTCATTTTCCAATAGTTTGGGAATGGCAGGACACCCAAGGAAGAAGATATCCCATGCTCCTGAGGCTACAATGTAGGATGAAATACCCCAATATTTGGGAGAATTCAGATGGCAAATTTCTGCAGCAACCTGACTTCCAAGACAAGAAAAAAGAAATCAAGATTCCCACTCTGAGTTTCCTGGAGATATTCCCAACCAGTTACCATGGGCAGAGGCTGCCTCACTGACCTAGGGACAATCCTGGGATTGACACAAGTCAGGAACTACCAAGGGATCCCCCTGGATCCCTGTGGAAGTTTGTTGCAGAAGGTTGTACAACTCTCCTGAAATATCCTCCTCTGTAGCTCTGTGGCTGCAGAAGACCCAGGAGTAGTATAACAAGGAATGTCAGTATCCAGATCCAGCAGCAGGATGGTGTAAAACCCTTGGCTGCTCCTGGAATATGATGCAGGAACTACCACTATCCATAGCTGATTCCAAGGATCCCCATGGTGTCTGTCAGAACTAGGAAGACCTTCCCTCACTTCCCAGCAATCCAATGGGACGTTTTGTTTGGGAATGACATAACCAGAAGGTCTGCTCCCATTTATAATGGGAGGGATTCGCAATTAATCTCTCCCTGGTTTTGCCCCACAGCCAAGGGAGAGAAAGCAGAACAATCCCTGTGAACAATTTTAGGTTGCAGAATGACAGAAATCACATCCCAATTCCAATTTCTTTGGAAAAGGAGTCCAAACAACTGGATCAGCTGCTGCAGACACCTGCATTTGGTCAAGTATCTCCCTTACTTCCATCTATTCAGTAGGAGTGGGCAGAGAGTAAAGGAATTTCACCCATTTCCCATTAAAATTAGAGCCATGAATAATTCAGTTATAAACAGAATATTTGGGAAAGGGGCCATTTGCCATCCTAACTTGAATTCCAAACTATATCCCAGAGGAAACACTCGGCTTCTCCTGTCCATTTCACTGCTCCCTAGAGCCTCACAAGCAGGATCCAGTGTATCCCAGGTGGATCCCAACACCTACCTGAGCAGGCCACCTGGGGGGGAATAGGCAAAGCACTTCAGGGATGGATACTGGGGACGCAGCAGGAAGGACAGGATGGCAGCTGTGCCAGCTCCAAGGGAATGTCCAACCACAATCAGGCCGTAGTGTTTTGTTCCTCTTCCCTAAAAACATGGAAACAGCAAGGAATCGAGGTCAAAATGGAAATTAAATTGAATTTATCCCCCTAATCTCTCCCTTTCCCCAGTTTTGGAGTCTGTTTCTATACATGAACACTCCAGATTCCAACTGAACAGCTGCTTGCTTGCTCTGAATCATGGAATCATCATGGAATCCTGGAATGGTTTAGATTGAAAAGGAAGGGAGAGATCATTCCATTCCACCCCCTGCCATGGGCAGAAACACCTTCCACTAGCCTAGGTTACTTCGAGTCCCATCCAAGCTGGGCTGGAACACTTCCAGGGATGGGGCAGACACAGCTTTTCCAGGGAACCTGCACCAGGGCCTCACTGGAGGCTGGAATTCATTCACTTCCGAGATTCTACATTTGGCCTACTGGGACTTCCCTGAAAGAGAGAAGGTGGGAAGAAAAAGGAAAGGCACACCAGCTATTTGAATTATTTCGGATTTGATGGGAGCCTTTTGCCCCTCCTGATAACATCCAAGCCCACACAGAAAGTGTCTCTACACCTCACTGGATACTTTTCTCTGGAATATTTCTCCTTGGCAACTGTCAGAAACAGGGTCCCGGACTGGTGGGACCTGGGATGGAACTTACAGACCTAAAGACAGGAAAAATTCCTCCTCAGTAACAGGAGCAACTCCCATTTTCCCTTTCTAGGCAGAGAGGAATGAAGCTCCATCCCAAAAAGCTGGATGCTGGTTTATCTCTTCCTCCATCCACCAAATATCCCAAGGCAGCACTTCAACAACTATTTCCAACATATAAACCAAGGTAAGCTGCTTCCCAACATCTCCCTTGAGTCCTGTGACAACTCCCTGCCACCAGGAATGTGCCCACAGGGACAGTCAGCATGGCATTCTGAAGAAAATCTCCATAAAAATGGGATTTTAGTTCCTGCTGATTTGGTTTTAATGCTCCCTGTCCTTCATTGCCACCACGTGGGACTTCCTGCCTCAGGAAAAGGAAAATAATCAGGAGCTCTGCAGTACTGGTGCTTTCAAAATAAAAAAGCCTTGCAGGAAGTCTGGATGGGGCTTGGAGCAACCTGAACTTGTGGAATATTCTCTGCCCATGGCAGGGAGTGAAATGGGATGAGCTTTAAGGTCCCTTCCAACCCAAACCCTCCCATGAATGAGTAACTATCTAGAAATCCAGAGGGACAGGAATTAAAGGAAGAGCTGAGAAATGAATACAACAGACTCAGGGACACGAAGATGCCCTTAAAACCCAGTTTTTAATGGAAATCTCTGTCCAGAGGCAACTTCTACTTACCAGATCTCGTCCAAAAGCTTGGGACAACACCATCTCCTGCTCCAACTTCTTCTTGATGTACTCAGCAGACAGCACCATTCCCTGTGGGAAGACACAGCAGGATGTAAATGGGATCTCAACATTCAGCAGCCAGAAGGTGAGGAAGCTCTGGAATGTCCCTCAGCATCAGGATCAGGATGGAGGGAGAACTGACCCCCCTCTGCATTTCCAAAGTTTTGGTGTTTAAGAAGCAAAGGCAGTTCTTAATTAAGGAACACTCCAAGGGCCTATTCCCATGCAATTAACTTAAATGCAATTAACTTAAACACAGCATTGTGGATTTGGTACTTCAGGCCCCAGGACCTGGGGCAGAACAGAGAAATAGACTTGGATATTCTAAATGTTGGTGTTTTTAAAGCCAAATGATCCTATTCCAGGTAAATCTGGGAAGGAGTTTTCCATTTAAATCCGGAAATGAAACTGTGAATTATTCTAACAGAGATAATAATACAAACACCAAAGGGAAAAGTGGCACACCAGGAATTAGCTCCTGCCTTCTCCAGCCATCAATATTGAGAGAATTTGGCTGTCAGAGAATATTCATGCCAAATTATTAAAGGTTTTTATTCCCTAGAAGTCAAGAAGTGCTGGAAGATGGAAAAGATCATATCTGGGTCTAAACATTCCTCCTCTCTGCTGAGGAGTGTTTCTCTACCTGTGTGGTAATTCCAAATGTAGTTGATCCAATTCCAAGTGCAGTTATAAAACAAGCAACTGGAATTTGGTTGTTGCATAAATTCCTGATGATGCTACAGTTTAATTCAGTGGGAAGTGAGCCTGAACTCCAAAAATGGGGGAAAATCATCTCCTTGGCTGTTTTCCTTTAAATCCCTATCTTAAAATTGTTAAGTACAATGGGAATGTTACTGGGGGCTCACTCTCCATCTTGGAGATATAAAAGGATTCCTGGCTCCAGAAGCAAAGAAAAATATATATAAATAATAATATATGAAATCTCAGTTATCCCAGAGAGCTAGATCAGGGGTTGGAGTTAAACACAGCAGGATAATCAGAGGGGAAAGCCAGGGAAACATCAGAGGTAAATCAGAGGAAGAGCTGAGGGCGGAAATGGTGGGGGGAAAATGAGGGGGTGGAAATTTGGCGGGAAAATCTAAATTGGGGATAAATCAGGAATAAGTCAGGAACAACAGTGCTGACTCTCTTGAATCACTATCACCTCATCCATCAAGCCTCCAGAGATGAAGTTTTATTCCATTCTTACAGAATTTCTTGGATTGTTTCAAAGAGGGGCAGAAAGGCCTAAGAGAAGCCAGTAAGGAAAAGAAAGCAAAGAAACATGGAATTTTCCAGGTCCTCAGTATCCAAAATGTCTTTGATCCCAATCTGGATACTGGAGCGGGGAAGCAGCACCGCAGAGACCCCAGTCCATGGGAATGAGATATATGGCATGCTGCCACCATCAAAAAGCATCACAGTGGTTGTAGCTTATCCCAGCTCCCAGCAGCTCCCCCGCTTCCAGAAGAGTCTCCATTCCCAATCCTAATGAGAAGTGAGCAGCAGGCCACTGATCTAAATTCCCACCGCGAATTTGGGATTCTATTTTTAGAGAGCGTGACCCAAATCCACAGTGATGTCACTGCTGGGATGTTAGTCAGCCTTTGGGATGTGTTTTTGGTAATTATATCCTAATGGAGACAGGGATTTTAATTATTATGGAATGAGACTGCAAACTTCCATTTCGATTTTCAATTGGAAAAATTCCCTAAACCCCATGGAAAAACTAAAACCTGGTTTTACAAACAAAAACAAACTAAACCCTGGTTTGGTTTGAAAGGGACCCTAAGGATCATCCCATTCCATGGACAGGGACACGTTCCATTAGCCCAGGTTGCTCCAAGCCCTATCTAACCTGGTCTTGGACACTTCCAGGGATGTATCATCCATAAATTCTCTAGGAAACAAATCCAATTTCAAATTATTAAAACTATTTGGGCTTAATTTTGGAAGTTCACACGTAAATAACCACACGGATCAAGGATTTAGGGAAAGGGAATGGAAATATACGGCATTGTTTTGCATCCCAAAGGCACAAAACTGCCCTGGGATATTTGAGTTTTTTGGGGAAAATCCTCAGAAGGGTCTATTTATAAGAGAAAAATGTTGAAAATTCTAATTACTGGCTGTTCCACCAATCTGGGATCATGGCTGAGTTTCCAGGACTTTCCAGCAGCTCCTGGTTGGCTCAACATGAGGAAACAAAGCTCCATAACACCCTATTTTCACTAATTTTGTTCTGGAAGTTCAACAATTAAATCCGGATCCACCCCTTTGACTGAGGATTATTTTCAAAGTTAACTTTGTTATAAAATCAGTGGATTTTATTGCAAAAATAGTGAAGTTGGATTCTTCTTTGAGTTATAATCCCTTTTTTTTTCTTTTTTTGCATTCTAATCCCTAAACTTCAGTTCCAGCTCTATTTTTTGATCCAGAATAGCTCAGAGCCTTGAAAAATATTTTTTTTAATTGTGACATTGGAGCTGTGGAGTGATAAAAAATTTCATGCAAATACCAAGACTTGGAATTTTAGGATGGCTGATGGACACCCACTGGGATGGGTGGGACAGAATCAGCAAGAAAACTCTCCAAATCAAACAAATCCTGGGAAAGCTCCCACGTAGCCAAGTCCTTGTTTCCAAATTAAATGTGTAAGTGAGACACTGGATTTGTTTGGATATTAAACTTGACTCCTGGACATTAAAAATGCATTTAAAATTCCATTATCTCCCTTAGTTTTCCCTCGGGAATCAACAGCACATTATTGTCTGCAGATTAATATTGATAATAATTCCAGAGAAAGTGAATATTTTTCTCCTGGCAGCAATCCCAAAAAAGAAAACACAAAGGACAAATAAAAGCTCTGTCTGGAACAAAGGGAATAAACTGATAATGTCTCATGGAAGTCGCCAGTGGAGGAATATTTTCATATAAAGATCAAAAGCAAAGCCAATTTCTGCAAGGATCTATTCCTGGATTTTCACTGAATCATGGAATTCTGGAATGGTTTGGACTGGAAGGGATCTAAAAGCCCAACCCAGTCTCATGAGCAGGACACCTTCCACTAATCCAGGTTGCTCCAAAATCTATCCTTCAAGGTGTCCCAGCCTGTGGCAGGGGTTGGAACAGGATCTTTAAAGTCCCTTCCAACCCAAACCATCCCAGGATTCGACGGTTCTATTTCCTAAAGCAGAGGGAAGAGGTTTGGTGTTCCAGCAGGTCACCATGAGGCAAGCTGGAGTTCCCAACTCGTGGCTTCCAAGAACTTCCAAGCTCCACATCCCACCTTGAGCAACACCTCACTCCCCCAGCAGCACTTCCAGCAACTGCTCTGTTCCTTCCAGCCTTCACTCTGGATTTTCCTTTCCCAACCTGGCACTGCAGCTTTGGAAGCTGCCAAATTCCTGATCATCTTAAAGACTTGTCATGTCGTTCCTTTGCCAGACAGGGGCAAAGGTCAGCTCTGGAATAAATGGATTTAGCCAGCCCAGAGTTGCTCACAGACACAGAACATCCATCTAATTTCACGGATCCCAGTCCTGGCAGTATCCTTTGAGGACATTCCCATCGCAGCAGAATTTTAAGCACATTCTCAGGCTTTGATTGAAAATTCCTTAAAGGTCATTGGAAAAAAAAGTTGTTTGAGTGGCTCCAGGAATTTCATCATGGGTCTCCACGATGCCTTTCCCAATTTGTAATTCTCTAATTGTGCAGAGTTTTTAATTACACGCCCAGCGATTTTAGCTGTTCCCACTAATTATTTAACACCTCAAAGCCCTTTCTGTAACTCCTTTTTCAAGTAACTAAGACCATTTGAGGGTTTATAATTAAAAAGTGAAATAATTAGAAAAATCCACGGGGTTTTGTTTGGTTTTGGGCTGGCTTGGGATTGTTTTCCCTTTGTTTTCCCCACCTTGTGTCCCAGCCACGTTCCATGGTGCCCCTCAACCGGCAGGCGTTCCGCGTCCCCCGTCAGATCCGTCAGGGCATCCTAGAAGAAAAGCAGTCACCTTGCTTCAGGTGAGTCAAATCCGGGTCAGGATTCCAAACTGGGAAGGGCTCCAACTCTCCGGAATGTCCACCGGGGAGGCCACCACACATCCCACTTACTTTTGGGGACAGAGTTCCCCGGATGCTGATGACCACCTTCTTCTTGTCATGATCCACTGCCACATAGAAAGGGGTTTCATAAACCTGGAAAAGATCAGGAGAGACATTCCCGTTGGATTATCCTCGGGGCAACGGAGGCAGAGCACGTGACAGGATTTGTGTCCAAATAACGATTTCTTGACGGAAACAGAAGAGAGAAAGGGCTTCGTTCCCCTTCTTTGTCCCGCTGCAGCTGGAAGCGGGTAAATCCCGTTGGGAAGGGGGTCTGGGATTGTCCTTACAGCATCGTGGCAGGAAGTGTAGACGATGTCCACGGAGGTCATGTTCTCGTCCAGGAAGTGGCGCCGGATGGCGATGGCGTTGCAGCCACAGCAATTGTCCTCCTCGATGGTGACGCCTGGAGCGTAGCGCGGACGCGATGGGCACAGGCAGCAACATCTGCGGGGAGGAAGCACGGCTTTGTGGGAAAAAGGCTGGATTTACAGGGGCATTCCTAGAGGAAAGGGAAAGGCGGGCCCTCCAAACCTCATCCCAACAGCAGCGAGTGCCAAGCGAAGGATAAAACCGCGGAACAGCCTCAAAATCTGGGATGAGGTGCAGTTTTCCTTTCAAGCACCAGAGAGAGCTACAATACAGCCATTCCCCAAGGAATCCAAGGACGGTGGGGTGGGACGGCTCCTCAAAGGATACTATCCTAGGAATTGCAGTTTTCCAGTGCTTCAGTGTGGAAAAGTCAACAAGGACCGAGCTCCTTGTTGTTTATTTTATTTTTAGGAAAAAAAAAACAAGTTTAGAATCGTCCCAAAATAAAAAGAGAAGCACAAATTGATTTTCCTTCTCTCTCACAAATAAAAGTATAACCAAGGAATCACATTCCTCCCAATAGCCCAGGAAGTGCCAAAAGATCGTCCCCAAATTGAATCTGGTGGCAGAATTCTGGCAGCTGGAAACAAACTCTTGCACCGGGGCAAAAATCCTGAGCTGGAAAAATCCAATTAATCTGAAGGAGCACAACCCAAACCAGGCAAATCATGGATGCCTTTTAATCAGGACCCAAATGTCATCTCCCTGATTTTTGAGCTTCAAGAAGCTCTTTTTGGACGTGGTGTTGTGCCAGGTGAGTTCTCTTCGCTGGCTGTTCCATGCTTTGGAGAGGATGGAGCAGAGGACAGGCTGGTTACGTACGAGGAACTGGAAGGGATTCAGAAAGCCTTTGGAATAAGAATCCCGGAGAGACGGAAAGAAAAAAACGTAAGGAGAAAAAGGCAGAAAATAAATTGAGCAGGGAGGAAGCACCAAGGGGATGAAATAAATGTGGTGAAAAACAAGGGGTATTTCTAAATGTGGGAAAACCAGGCAGGAAAAAAGGGATAAGGGTGGGCACTCACGAGCAAGATCTGGCCAGGCGGCAGAGTCCACACGTGGGCTTCCTCATGAGGTAAATGGGCCATCCGTAGGCAGCCAGGGCGAAGAGCATGTAGTAACACACCTCCCGGTACCGCTGCATCTCTTGCTGGAAGACACGGGACTCCCTGAGCCTGGAATCCCTTGGGATTTCCCCCCACATTCCCTTTTCCCATAGTTAGGCACGTGCCGAGCGCCAGCCCCCTCTCCCAGCTGCGCTGCGGCGACTGAGGAGAGCGAGGTGGGGATGCCAGGCAAGAGCCACCCCCTCCCAATGATTTCTCTGCCTGACTTCCTGAGGGATTCTCCGGGTATCCCACCATGCTGCCAAGGAAGCTGTTTCCTGCAGATTTGGAAATGAGCTCCCTATATATCCCCTTTCCAGCAGGCCAGAGGAAGCCTGGAGAGGGCCACAAAGCCAATTCAGGGTCATGTGAAGCAGTTGCATCCTATAAAAGCTCAGTTATTCCGGAGAGCTTGATCAGGGGTTGGAGTTAAACGCAGCAGGACAATCAGAGGGAAAAATCAGGGAGAAATCAAAGGTAAATCTGAGGAAGAGCTGAGGGGGAAAATGGCGGGGGGAAAATGAGGGGGTGGAAATTTGGTGGGAAAATGAGGTGGGAAAATTGGGTGGGAAAATCAAAATCAGGGATAAATCAGACAAATCTAAATCAGAGAAAAATTAGGGATAAACCAAAATCAGGGATGAATCAAAATCTGGAATAAATCAGGGATAACTGCTGACTCTCTTGCAGCAGTATCACCTCATCAAGCCTCCAGAGTTCAAGTTTTATTCCATTCTCATGGAATTTCTTGGATTATTTCAAAGAGGGGCAGAAAGGCATAAGAGAAGCCAGTGAGGAAAAGAAAAGAAGGATCACAGGTGGGTTTGGAGGATCCCACATCCCAGGGACTTACCGCATTCTTCAGATCCAGGTATTTGGTGTTCCTGGTCACTGGCATTCCAGACAGGAAAGCTAAAATGTCATTGTTTGCCTGGAAGTCACAAATACACAGAAAAATTGCTCTGTGTGACAGCAAGACAAAAATCCATTCCCAAATATCACAACCAGGCCCCTCAAATATTTCCAATGGTTTTATTCCTGCCTGATTTGAATCCCAACTCAAGGGGGAAAATAAACATTAAAATAAATCAATTTCCTACTGGGCTGACAATCTGCAAACCTCAACAGCAGCTCGGAAGACTGGGAATTTTTCCTTCTGTAGCCTGAATTCCAAATCAAGGGGAAAACCTCAATAAAATAAATCAATTTCCTACTGGCTTGACAATTTGCAAACCTCAATAGGGGCTTGGAAATTTAGGAACTTTTCCCCCTGCAGGTCGCTGGAGTCTTCTCCACACCACTGTACAGTGGGAATAATCTTCCCATTCACTTCCAAGTACCTATGACTCCCTTGGAGAGGCCCTTTTGGCATCAAGTGCTTCCCCTGTATCACCTCCCTGGAGAAGATCACTGCAGATTCCAGACTTGACTCAGCACCAGCTGAGGGAGGGGGCAAAACCACAGGGAAAAACTCAGGAAAAGCTGCCGAAGTCGCCATTATTTTTCTTTCCCACCTCAGCGAGCGAGAACAGCCCAGAAATGAGGTGGACAGAGCCACACAGCTGCTTCCCAGGGAATCCCGGAGCAGCTGGGAAGCCGAGATTCCCAGGTTTTCCCACCTCATCCAGCACGGCGCTGCGCTTGGCCCGCTGCCGCTGCCGCAGGAGAACCAGCCCCGCGATGATGTCAGAGGGGACAATGTCCAGGTCTCGGAAAAATTCCGCAAAAAGGTAGGCGATCTCGGAGTAGGCGTCCTGCAAAATCCAGGGAGAGAGGGGTTGGAGGAGGAGGAGGAGTTTGGGTGTGGGAAGCCTCAAAACAGGACACAAAGTGAGAACTGGACTCGTTTCTGGAGCTCTGCCTCCGAAACAGCCACGAGATTCCTGCAGGGAATGCCAGATCTGGACTAATCACATGATTATTGTCTCTTGTTTATTTTCCACAGTCCCACTCGGGGGCTGGATTTGTGCCGTGTGTGGGCACCTCGACATCCAAACAGCTCAGGCAGGACAAAGGGAGGGAAAGGGAATGGTTTTGGCTCTCTCTATTAAACAAAGCAGAGAAAATGGGATGAAAACCAAGCAAATCCCAATCCAGTGCAACCTCAGAGTCATCCTTTCTCCTCTAAAGCAGAATAAAGGCCATTCCATGAGGAAAAAACCACTAATTTTGTCCTAAGAATCTCTTCAATTCTAACTTTGCCCTGGGATCCTTTTTGCCCTACTTATCCCAGACCTGAGATCCTCTTGCCCAAACTTAACCCAAATCTGGGAACCTTTCCCCAAATTTACCCCAGACCTGGGACTCTTCTGCCCACGTTTAACTTGCCTGTACTTATCCCAAACCTGGGATCCTTTTGCCCATATTGCCAGGTTTTGCCAGGTTTATTTTGGATGACACCCAAGCAAAAAGGCGTGAAAAGTAAAAACTGAGTCACTGAATGCAGAATTCCCAGGAATGAAGGTGACCAAACCCAAAAAAAAAGGAGGGACAGAAATGAAAGTGACCTGAGAGGGTCAAGCAAAGGCTCTGGAGCAGAGGGACAAAGATATTTTGAGGAGAAATATCCTTTTCCCACTTTTTGCTCTGTGCTAGAGGAAAAAAAAAAAAAAAAACACAAGACCTTACAGGAGAATATTTTGGGAGGCTGGAGAGGGGCTGGAATATGGGTCAGTGCTGACCTATCATTACTCCAGTCTAAGGACAAGGATAATCCAGAGGCTGGAGCAACGAAATGTGGAGCTGTACCCACCAATGGTCCATATTTGACTCCTGCCATCCAAAACTTTTGCTACAAGGATGATCACAGCCTTACCCTGAACCTTTTATCCCATGTTTTCATAGTATCCTTTATCCAGCATCAAAACCCACAAGACTGGAGTGTTGTGGAAACCCTGAGCACTCCAGAATGGGCTCTTTCCTCTCGCTTCTTCAGCCATCAAGACAGTAAATCCCTTCTCTTCCCTGCAGGAATGACCTACATCCTTTTATCCTTGCCAAACTCCTGGCATGTGGGATGACTTTCTGTCATTTTTCACTTCCCTACAAAAGCCAGTTAAATCCCCATTAAGAACTGGGGCTCCAGGTGCCAACTCTCTGTGCCAGCAGTGTCTTTGGAAAGCCAACGGCATTCCAACCGCAGTATCCTTGAAATCCTGACCTCATCAATCCTAGCACGGCTCCTGTGAGCTCACAAGAAATGCCAAGAGCCTCCAAAGGAAACAGGACAAACACCCATTAATCCAAAGTGGCAGCTACAGCCCTGGATGCTCCGACAAAAAAAGGCCCTGATGGAAGTTCAGTGCGTATTTTCCGCTCCAAAGGAACGGCTTTTTGTGGGAACACCTGACATTATTCCTGTTTGTCCACCTGGAGTGCTCTGCTACAAACCCTGAAGGCTCTGAGGCTTCAGACTTCACCCCAGATCCTTTCCCCAAAGCCATGTCCATCCCATAAAATACTTTTCCAGCCCAGAGGATAACGATCCTCTGCTGCTACATTTTTTTTTCCGTGGAGTCTGGGATAGGCAGCAATGGATTCATTTCTGATCCATTACGTGCTCATTCATTCATTCCACACGCTGCCATGCCAGGACACAACATCAGGGCTTGTTCCTGCAGAGAAAAGAGGCTGGAAATTGCTCAAAAGCTGAATGTAAAGTGGAAATTCAACAGCACGAGGAATGTGAGGTGTCTGGAATCCACTTTTATTCCAAGCTTAAAAATAAGAGAAACAGTCACTGCAGAATGGAAAGATTGCTAAAAAGAACTTGAAATATTTGGAATACTTTGCAATCCTGAATAAAATGGGAGTTGTTCAGGGCCTGTCAGGGCTCTCTCTCCCACCATGCAGCATCCATGCTGTGCCCTCAGGACAGGTGTCTCCAGCACCTGGGCAAGGTGACCTGGATGTGCTTTCAGGGAGAAGGGAAGTGCCTCTGCTCTGAAGCACCAAGGAAAAGCTGCTGTGGGAGCTGCCAGGGTACAAAGCACCTTTGGTTTCAGTTTTCCAGATGGATTTCCCCAACAGATAAGCTGGAACCTGGCAGGTCTGGGATTGAACTTCCCAGAGGGACATTCACGGGGAACAGGGTAGCATTTCAGCCAGGGAAAGAGATCCTGGGGGGGGCAGCATTCCAGGACACAGTGCTAGATTTCTGCACAAGGGCTGTGACAATTCCTGCAGCCTTCCACACTCTGGAAGCCACACCTGTGGATAATTCCACAGCACTCCCTAAGAAATGCTGTTAATCCAATTCATCACCTGGGAAGAACAGTCTCTTTTATTTTTCCACTCTCCCTTTGGAGCTTTCAATCCCAGTCTCATTTCTCTTCCTCTCCACATTCACAAGCCTTCCAATGCGCTCCTTTTCCTGCTGCATCCTTTTGGAGCACGAACTCTGGCTATATTTAGTGAGGACACGGCGGCTGTGGTCGGTCCCTTGGTGTTTTCCCTGTCATTTTCCGTGCCCTTCTAACTGGAGTTAAACGTCTGGGCGGAATTTTTGGCCACTGCTGGTTTTGTTGGAATGTCCTTGATAAATCCCAGCTTTTTCCCTGAGAGGTTGTAACTAATTCAGAGCTCAGTGTCTGCGAGTGCACAGATCTCCTGATTTTTATGACTTTCTCCTACCTTTGGGAACAATTCCCTGGTTCTGCTGGCTCCTTCAAGGAGTCCTCAAATCCTCAGAATTCTAGCCAAATTAGTTAAATCAAAAGCAAAGTTTTCCAGTGCCAAAGTCTGACTTGACTCTCCAGCAAGTTCTCAGGAATGCTGTAGAATCCCGCCCTCAGGCACCAACCTGCTCTCAGTGGTTCTAAGGAGAACGCAATGATAACCTTTGGGGAAGGAATTTCAAGGCCTTTACCCTTCCCTGCTAGAGAACAGCAAGGGAAAATCCCAACAGCAGCACATAAAAATTCCCCATGATCTTCACATGGATCTATGGATTAAACAGTAGGATCCAGAAGGATTTTTGGTGATTCTCCCAAGTTTTTGTTTTCCCATTTCCAAATTCTCCTCCTTAAGGGTGTGAGACTGATGGAAACAACAGGAGAAAATGCTCAGGAAGGGGCTGATAAAGGGAAATGGGAGCTGCCCAAGAAGTGCTGCCAAATGTGATCCTAACCTGAGGGAAAACAGGGATTTCTCCCACTGATATTTTGATTCCCAACAGGAGATTTTTGGTTACCGACTCACCGACTGCGAGTCCTTTGTCCGTGTGCAGCAAAGGAACACTTTGAGCCTGCGTGTCCAGCTGCTGGCTTGTCCCTCTTCCAGGCGGTGTCTGGGAATAAAAGGGAGAGCAGGAACGTGAGGAGAGGCAGAACATGGCGTTGGATCAAACATGGAGTGGCACAGCCTGTGCTGTTCCTGGAAAAATGGGATAAGGTTCCCCCAACCCTCCTTTTCCCCAGGCTGAGCCCCCTCAGCTTCCTCAGCCACCCCTGCTGCTCCAGCTCCTTGCCCTTCCCTGGATATGCTCCAGAGAAGCGTGAATCCACAGGATCAAGCACCGTGTTTGGATACCTGGTATCCTGCCTGAATGGGATGCATGGAATGAAGCTCCTGTTGCAATTTGGCAGCTGCTCCATGTCCCAGGATGTGCAACCACTCAGGAGGAAAAAGTCTACCTCAGGATGAGGGAGTGGGAATGGCACAAGACACCCCAGGCATTTCGGACATGCAATTTTTCCCAATCACAGAATCATGGAATGCTTCAGGTTGGAAGGGACTTTTAGGATCATTGTGTTCCACCCCCTGCCACGGAAGTAGGGACTGATTCCGTGCCAGAGTGACAAGCTCCCTGAAGTCCACAGTCCTCTTTTTTTCAGGGAAACACAGATTTAATCCAGGTCAGAGCAATCCAAAATAAAACACCACTCCATTTTCTGGTAGGACATCCCATCAGGATAAACCCAAGCCCAGAAAGTGGGCTGCACCTGGAAGGAAGAGATGCTGGTAAAGGAATATTTGCTGGAAATGGAAGGAGCAGATCCCACAGGGATCCATCAGCTCCTTCCTGAGTGTCCGAAAACAGCTCTCCATAACCTTTTGGAAGAGGAATGGGAATATGAGTGGCAGCAGGGCTTTGCTCCCCCAGATTCCAAAGAACTCCAGAATTTCTCTGGTGGGGATCAACAGCCAAATGTACTCTGAGCTATTTTTCCTCCATCTTTTCCCAAATTCTTTCCTCCTAACACCAAACTTCCACACGTTCAATAGGAGCTCCAAAGCTCTTTGGAAAAGCCTTGGCACAACGAGCTGAGCCTTTTATTGGGTTGTTTCTTTTTCCCAGCCCACACACACCAAGATGCCACTGGGAAAGGAAAACCGTGGGACACAATCCAGCCAGGCAGAGAACTTCCTCATGTACCCCTTGGAAAGAATTTCTTTCAGCAAGAGGGGGAAGTTGGGAATATATCCTTTGGAAACAATTGTTTGAGCAGTGAACAGTCGCACTTGATGTTTGTTTTTCACATCATAGCCCACAGCGTTTGCTTGTTAACAGCTGTTAACATTCCCTTTCCAGAAGGAAAATCCATGAACAGCAGGAACAAGCTCTCCATAAATGCTGCAGGCCTGGGGGGGAAAATCCAGCCAAGGGAGAAAGGCCTTCACTCAGCTTTCTGGGATCTCAAAATTCCCCACAGAGGAGATAATTTTTGGGTTGGTTTGAATTTACTTGTGCAAGCTGTGGAGCTCAGATTTGCTTTGGAAAAATCATCACAGAATTCTGGAATGGTTTGGGATGGAAGGGACCACAAAAGCTCTTCCAGTTCCACCCCCCGCCATGGGCAGGGGCAGCTCCCACTATCCCAGACTGCTCCAAGCCCCATCCAGCCTTGGACATTTCCAGGGATGGAGTAGCCATCCACAGTTGCTCTGGGAAAACCATTCCAGTGCCTCACCACTCTCACAGGGAAGAATTTTTTCCTTGGATGCAGTACTACATCCACAGTATCATCCTTCTTATTTTCCTGTGAATGTCCTGATCCCAAGCAGCAATCATCACGCTAGGCACTAATTCCAAATATTCCAGGCTACTGTAACACATTGGAAAGGTCAGGAGGAATATCTGGCATTCCACAATAAAACCCAGGCTCTTTTGCACAGAACTTGATGCTCTATCCTTAGAAAAGCCTAGTTTTCCCTCAAAAGGGACTGCATTCCAAGTCATTGGAATACACAAAATACACAAACCCAATGAAAAATGGGAAATCTAGAGTGCGTTTCGAAAGCCTCATTTTTTATCCCTCGGATCCCATTGCCCTCCAAAGCCACATTCCTCAAGGACAGTCACATATCAAAGGAAACAAAGCCTGTTTGTGTTGTCCCCTACTGGAAAAAATCCTTCAGAAAAAGCTTTGCTTGGTGAAAAAAAGCTTTTTCTCTCCTCATCTGGGGAGCTCCAAGATGGAATCAATTCTTAATTAAAAGATCCAACTGCCAACACAAAGGGAATTGTTCCTTGGCCAAGACTAAATAGGAGAAACCTCAGGGCAAAAGGTTGGATTTTGGAGAGGAAAATAAAGGAAGGAAGAGGATTTGGAAGGAGATGCTGCCTCAAAGTAAGGAAAATTTAAGCACAGACTCACTGTTTCCACAGAAAACGCTGCTATGGATACGGACAAACAAGTTGTTGTGGTCAGCAGGGTCCATGAGGATCCACAAATCCAGTAATTAAGGCAGAATCCAGCTGGATTCTGCATGGCTTTGCCTCCTTTGGATGCAGAGGCCCACACACAGCACCTGACACAGGAAGCTGCATCCTTCCAAAATCCTCTTCAGCAGAGTGGAATGCTCCCTGCAGCAAGGCAAGGAGAAGGGCAAGATCCCAAAAAAGCAGGACACCCTTCCAGAAACCTTGCCCTGGGAAGCTGCGGCTGCCCCATCCCTGGAAGTGTTCCAGGACAGCTTGGACAGAGCTTGGAACAACCTGGTATAGTGGAAGGTATCCCTGCCCATGGCTTAAAGGGCTTTAAGATCCCTTCCAACACAAACCATCCTGGAATTCCCTGGCTCTGAGAAGATTTTGGGTGCCTGTAGCCATGAGGTCACAGCATTGGTAACACTGACACCCTCCATTGGTTCTTTCCTTAAATTTTTGTGTCCTTGGATAGAAGGGAAATTCAGTCTGCTGTGAAGACAGGCTGGGAGAGCTGGCAATGTTCAGCCTGGACAAGAGAAGTTTCCGGAGAGATCTTAAAGTGCCTAAAGTGGATCCAAGAGAGCTGGGGAGGGACTTTGGACAAGGGGCTGGAGGGACAGGACAACGGGAAATGGCTTCCCACTGCTAGAGGGCAGGGATAGATGGGATATTGGGAAGAGATGCTTCCCTGTGAGGGTGGTGAGGTCCTGGAACAGATTTCCCAGAGAAGCTGCGGTGGCCCCATCCCTGGAAGCGTCCAAGGCCAGGCTGGAGCTACCTTGTCTAGTGGAAGGCATCCCTGCACACGACAGGGGGCTGGAATTCAGTGATTTCTAAGTCCCTTGCACTCAAGGCACCCCGGAACTCTGGGATCCCATGGAATGCTGCCTTACCTGAGGTTGTAGGTCCTCAGGTTGCGTTGCCGGCGCTTTGTGGCACGGAGCTTGACAAAGGTGCGTCCCGTGGGATCGAAGACACACAGCACAGTGATGCACACACTCAGGATCACCACCCAGTTGCACACCACCATTCCTGAAAAAAAACCCAAAAAACGGAGTCAGCTGCTCAGACCCTTACTTCCCACCCCAAACTCCTGCAGCAAAAGGAAATCCTCTGGAAAGGCTTTTAAGCCACAGCTGGATGAGTCTTCCGGCTGTTTTATGGGGCCATTAAATGCTCCCTAAGTATCCAGGACTGCACCATTAACATCATCCCCACCAGGAGACTGGGAAAGGCTTCCAGGAAAACAGTAAAGCCATTCTGAAGGGAAAAAGCAGAATTTTCAGACTGCCCTTCCTTGGGAACATGGATCCCTGCCTGAGTGCTGGCAGCACAGGCCGATGAATGGAACGACTGTTCCAAGCAATAAATAGGAAAACAAGCCCCACATTGACAGCTCCCATCCACTTCCCAGAGTCAATCGGCACAGGCGGGAATGAAGGATGCCCGCCAATCTGTCAGAAGGCTCCCAGGCCACATTCCAGCTCCGTACCCAGGGTGACACTCTTGGCTGTGATGTCGTTGCAGGAGGTGTAGTACTGCGTCAGCCACACGATGCCCACGATGGCATACACGAACTCAATCACCAGGATCGCTGGAAAAAACGGGAACAGCACAGATAACAGCAGCCTTTTTCCTAAGGATGAGCTCCTCTCCCCGTTTTCTCACAAGGAATTGGTATAAAAACGCTTTGGAAGGGGATGTGTAAGGAGATGAGCCAAAAGTGCGACATGTTCCAAATGACTCTGAAAAAACGGGATCGTGGAGGGGTCAGAGCCCTTGGTTGTGTCACAGGTATGAATCAGAGATCCAGACCTTCCTCCCACGCCGCTGGAAAGACTCCCTGAGGCAGCAGGAATGACAGGACCCAAACCTTAACTACCTCAGACAGCTGGCCTGACTCACGGATCCAAAATAAATCATGTGGATCCAGGATTAATCCTGCTCGCTACACTTAGCAAATATTCTCAGCACCTTTGCAGCCCTTCCCATAACAGTTCCAAGGAGACAGGCTTAAGGAGCTCCTCAGTTTTGCATGTGACTGATAGCAAACTAGAAACCGGAGATTAACAGTGCTTCCCTGGAACAAAAAAGCTGGGAAACTGCACTGAAGTGCCCATCCTCCCACTTTCTCCCCAGAATTCCAAAGGACACATGGGCAATCAGGTGTGGAGAAGGTGAATACCTTGTTTGGGAATGCCTAAGTTTTGGTGGAGCTGAGGCTAAATCCAGCCTGGCTTATCCCACTCACCCTCCTTATCTCCTGCTGGCACAGAATCTTTCTGTAAGTGGCTTTGCTACAGACCTGGAAAGACCAGTTCCAGGAGACACAGCTTTCCCAGGCAAGGAATCAGGGCTGGGACTGGTTCCTGATGAACCAAATTTATGCCTGAGCTAGGTTTTGCTTCCCTTGGCTCCTCTCCTCTCTGGCTGCTGCAGGACAGGAGCAGCAGGAGCAGGGATGAGACATTCCCAGGTTCAGATTGGAGTTAATTCCCTAAATTCCTCTGCATTAAACAGCACATGCTTAAATTGGGACAGTCACATGGACCTTGCCCACACACTGGTCACGCTCCCACTTCCATCAGCACAACTGATCAACCACCAGGAGCAAAAAACCCAGGAAAAAGGGAATACAAGACCCAAAATCCAGCGGAAATTCCACTCCTGAGCACACAGAGAGTTAAGAAAGAAGAAATGATGTTTTGGGGAGCCGGAAAACCTTTCTTTGGATTCTCCCTTCCTTCGCTGCCCCACTTAGTCTGGTTTTAACACAAACTGCCAGGCTCTCCGTGCTTCCCTAGGGACACTGGCTGGGAAGCTGGAGAGAGAGATTTGTTTGCTGTTCGCACTAATGACTTGCAGTGAGCATTGCAAGTCTTCCAGGCAGAGCTTTCAAGCAAGGTTATCTCTATTTTAGTGGATTCTGCAGGAAAACAACCCAGCAAAAAGCAGGGACGCAAACCCACAGGATGATTTGTTTGGAATGGGTTTGGCTCTGCATCTCCAAAGATTTTTCTCTTAAAAATCTTCATTCAGCACAGAAAAATCTGATTAAATTTCTGTACCTGGAAGGCAACAGAACTCAGGGAAAACAAGCTAAAAGGGAATGAGGGATCAAGGAATAATCTCTTCCCTGCTCTAGTTTTTGGAGAGGGAGCGAGACAGGAATTGCTTAAAGGAGAAAAAAGAGAGTGAGCAGGTGGAAAACCTATTTTCCTCCCAGTGCCTGGAGGGATGGATCAGGTGAGTCAAGAGACAACACCTCGGGGTCAGAACCTTTGGGGTTTACGCCTCTATCCTCGGAAAACGTGGGGAGGAAAAGAGAGACAGAAGGGGAGCAGATTCCGTGAGATGAAAAGGAGACTATTTGGGACATCGCCTGCCAGTCTGACAGCCGTGACAAGGCGCAGCCTATGGATTCATCGGGATGCACGGCACATCCCGGCAGCCATCTGGCCATGCCAGAGGAGCTGCACCAGGCAGGGAGAGGAGGCCCCAGGGAAGAGCACGCAGAAGCTCCGGCCGCTTACCCAGTCGGACATAGAGGACGTACTGCATGGAATCCCGCGGCTCCGTGTACAGGATGCTCCCGCGCATGCTGAGCCAGATGATGGCCAGCTCGGCGATCATGCAGCTCAGCAGGATTCCCAGGTAGCCCCGGCCGTGGTCCACCAGGTTTAGGGAGCACGTCTCGTTGGGATTGTACACCAGCCCGAAGAGCACCACCGAGAGGATCACAAACCTGCCGGGCAGGAAAGCCAAGGGAAACCATGGAACATCCCACAGCTGCTTCCCTCCTCAGTGTCCTACAGCTCCTTACGCTGATCTTCATTTGTGCCTCAAGTCCCCACAAGCCATCCAGAGGCCCTGCTACCCCCGTCAGAGCCATTTCATCCATGCCACATTATCCCATGGGATTTGTCACTCCAGAGAAGTTGTGGCTGCCCTTGGAAGTGTTCAAGGCCAAGTTGGATGGGGCTTGGAGCAACCTAGACACAACCAATTGTCCCTGCCCATGTCAGGGAGTTGGAATTGGATGGTCTTTAAGACCTCTTCCAACTCAAACCATTCCAGGATTCCATGCTTGTTTCTCCTGAGCTTCTGTACAGAAACACAGCCCTAAACTCGAGTGGAGAATCTTGGGTGGCACAGGAAGATAACAAGGAGCTCTGCTCAGGCCCTTTGGAACTAGGCTAGAACTTGGAACAGAGCTTAGCTACAAAAACAGGAGCTGGAAAAATGTTGGTGTCCATCAGGACATCAGGAATGCCCCAATCAAACTTCTGTGGCCACACGCAGGAAGAATTTCCAGCCGTGCCAGGAATAGCCAGAAGAATTCCTGGGTGAATTCCAAGCATCCTTGTGTCCTTCTCACTTACCAGGTGGTGTGAAGGAGGAAGAGGAAGACGGCTGGCAGAACCAGGTCATCGCTGCCCACAGACCAGCGCCGACGGAACACAACAATCCCTGGCATGGCTGGCGGGTCCCGGGAAGTTCAGCAGGCACAGTACTCACCTCCTGGAAAAGAACGGAAGCAAAGCTGCTGCTGAGCCTCTCCAGCCCCTTCTGGAGAGCCCCACAGCCTGGGAGCCATCCTGGTTTATGGCACAGCTGCTTCCTTCCAGCACCAGGGGGCACGGCATGCTCAGGAAGGAGGGACAGGAGCTGAAGGAGTGGTAAGTATTAGGTGAAGCCGGTGTGTAACTCATCCAGCTCCACTTCATGGGATTACCTGGAATCCTGTTAGGCTGTGATGGTGAGCAGACACTGTGGGATTTGGGACAGGTCATGCTGGCCTCAAATCTCTGGAAAACACTATTACTGAGTTTTTCCATGGACAAACCTGCTGCCAGGCTCTTGTTGTCCAACAATTCTCCACCGCCACTTGGCTCAGGAAGCCAAAATATCCATTAACAGCCAGTGGCAGCATCTGGGGAACTATGGACTGGCTCCCAACAGCACTTCCAGCGAGGATATTGGCTCCTAGGAGATCTCCCCCTGGACCAGCAGGAGCATCCTGCCAGCTCCACATCCCCATCGCATCCACACCAGCCCTGACAGGCATGACCAATTCCAAGGTGGAAGACTAAGGAGCTGCTGTTCCTCCCCGGGTTTTGTTTGTGCTCCTATTTTTAGGCCTTCCCAAACCCTTTGGAAAATAGAAACAGGAGCGGTGCAAAGTCACGAGACTGCACAGGGCGCTCCAGCCTCCTCCAGCACAACCATCCCACTCCATCCCAGTTGGCCATACTCCAAGATGCTCCAGAGGGACTCTGGAAGCACACCTTATCCCACTCCTGCCTTCCTGGCTCAACACGCGACCCACAACCAGGAATTTTCCTTGGTTTTGCTGAATCCAGGATGGCATCTTTGCACTCTGGCCACAGCCACCAGGGATTTCTGAATTGGGGGATCAGTCCCATCCATGCCCTAATCCCAGTCCCACCTCTTACGTGTGCTACCAGGGAATGCTACACCTCACCTGTGCCTCTCTGCTCCAAACTCTCCCCATTGATCCATCCCAACCCCAACCCCACCAACCTCCTAATTCCCACATCCATGCACTGCTGCTGGAGTGCTCCATCCATGGCCTGCGGTGGCTATGCTGCTCCAAAGCTGCACTTGCAAATCCCTAAGTGCTCTTGGATTTTTGCCTCTGTGAACCCAACAGCAAACCGCCACGTCAGGACAAAGTGTCCTCATCCATTACTTACAACAGGATTTCCAACAGCATTCCCAAGGCAATATCACCTGCAATACTTCCTGTACCAGGCAAAAAACCCCCACACTTGGATATGATGCCCCTAATTTAGCACTGTGGGTAAAGCAAATTAGAAAGGGGAGGACATCCATAGAATTCAAGCGTAGTTTGGATAGGAAGGGAGCTTGAAGATGATCCAGTTCCACCTCCCTGTCACGGACTGGGACGTCTCCCACCAGTCCAGATTGCTCACAATTTAAACTAAGTTGAACCTTCCAAGTAACACAAAGGTTGGGTTTGAGACAGCCCATGGCACCAATTCCCACCCTGTCCCACTAAATCCAACCCAGCAGTCAGGTGTGGTTACCCCACCACTTCCCAGAACATCCCAAATCCAGAGTCTCCTCTCCTGTGCCGACGCCCACAGCCACTGGAATGAATCTTCCAACCCGTTTCAGCCACCCATTACTGAAAACCTACACAATCCCCTCAAATTCCAGGAGATTCCATAGTTAACAGGCTGCTTCCAGCCCAATCACTCAGTTGAAGGAAGCGCTCCATTCCACAAACAAAGCAAATGCAAAATTCCAACGCCATTTGGATTCCCACTTCCTCAGCACAGAATAATCAGAGCACTGGGTACATTCCAGCTCTACCTTCACTCCTCTGGCCATCTGGAGACTCCCTCCCAGCCCCATCGTGTCTGTCATTTACTACCCGGGATAGCTGGGATATCACAAACCCTGGATACACCTCCAGCTCCCCTGCTGCCTTTGGACAGCACTTCCCAGCCCAGCTCCATTCCCGTCATCCCTCGCCTGCATCCCACCAACGCGCTTTCCGGAACTCTTCCACCCCTCCGGTTGGACTCTCCCAGTTCCCAACACCCTCTCCCAGTTTGAGAAGCAGGATATCGACAACAGCAACAAATATCCAATGCGGATTCCTTATGCACAGCAACAGATGGGGACAGAGCGGAGCGGAGAAGCCTGTCACTCACTGTCACATACGGGAATACTCACTGTGGAACTGTCACTCCACTTACCAGGCTCCCAGGGCAGGAACATTCCCAATTAATTCCCAAAGACTCCCGAATTTAAACCAGGAGGTTTGGGGCTTTGCCCCTGCTTTAGAAAGGAGGGAGACGATGGAAGATCTGAGACTGGAAAACCCACCAGAAAAAGCTCTCACTGCAAGGACTCCTCAGCTTCATCCCAGCACAGCATATCGCAGGAACTGTGTTTTAAGATGCTTAAGATGTGATCCAGCAGAGAAATTGGGAGGAACCGGAAGGCTGGAGTGCAAACAGCCCTGAGACCGCTGACCCCGGCTCTGCGACAGCAAGAACCCTCACACTGCTCCTAAAACTGCTGGGAAGAACCAAACATTCCCAGGATCTTGAAAGCTGAATCCCAGTACAAGCAGCCCCAAGCTCCCAACACTGAAATAAGGGAAGCACATGCACAAGGAGTCCCCTCGGAGCCGGGCAAGATCTGAGGAAGCAGGAACCTTACATGGCATGTGGTCCAGCCGCTGCGCATCATTCCATCCCAGAAGGGAATTTCAGGAAAAGTGCATATCCAGGGAGACAGGCATCACAAGCTCACGAGGGAACAGCAAACTCTTCCTGCAGCCATTGAAAATCCCACTCGGCAAAGGGAAGCACGGCGTGGGAACAGGGATGTGCCTGCCGACAGAGCTGGGCATCATGCTCAGAGCGACTCCCTCACTGCAACTCATTTATCCACCGGGAATGCCGAGAGCCAGAGGTCGTGACTCCCCCCTTCCACACCCCCCAGCACCCTTTGGAAGGAAGTGACATCATCCCTATTCTGAGGAGATTGTACATGAATTGTGGGAAGAAGGACTGGGAGCGAGAGCGGGCGATGCTGTCAGAGATGCGGAGCCGGGAGAGGAGGAAAACCCTCGAGCGGTACAAACCTCCTCCCTCTTCCCACCGAGAAACCGGGAGCGCTGCCGGGAGCCCTCGGACACGGCCATGGCATCGGGCTGGGAAAGGCTCCTGGCCATGGACTCTCCAGTGAATGGCCAGGGGGAGGGGACTTGGATGGGACACAAAAGGGACACACAGAGGGGGCCACCCCGGGCACAGAAAGGAGAGACTGTTCCAGAGGAGCCTCTCCCGGCCTTTCCAGCCGTTAATTCCTTGTGACACGCTCTGGGCTATGACAGGATGTGGGGGAAGGGAAGAATTAGCTGTCTGTAGGGAAAGGCTTAGGGAAAAGAGCAAGGGAGAAAAACGCTACAGTGAGACAACATTCCAGCTAAACCTCGGAGATTTAGGCTAATCCAACAGCCCATCCCATCTGACATGTGCCTCCTTAGGGAGAAGTACACCAGGAAATAAAGCTGAAGGAAAAAGGCTGTGCCTAGATCCTGCATGCCAGGAACCCACCCACACCACAGCAACACCTCCGGAGTCACCCACTCCCTCCACCCAAATCCAGGCAGGATTTGCTCCAAGCTCCCAGAATCGCAGATTCCCAAGGCACCCACACAGCCCAATGCTCCAACCCCCTGCAATCCTCATCCCTGCATCCACACTCTCACAACCCCCTGCAATTCCCCATCTCTATATCCAAAAGTTCATAAACCTCTGTAATTCCCCATCCCTGCAAATCCCCATTCCTGCATCCACAGGTACACAATCCCCTGCAAATCTCCATCTCTGAATCCAAAGGCTAACTTAGCATTCCCACTTCCATCACCCCTAGACCTCCCCTGGTTCCCAACCTCCTGCTGTTCAGAGCAAAAGATTGGAGGCCAAACCCAGGCTGAAACTGGATCTGCCGGGAGTTTTTTCTCCCTCTGCCAGATCCCTGGGGATGTCTGCATTGGGAACCCTGCTATCCCAATATTCCTTCCCTACCTTTTCCCTCAGGCACCTGATGGCACTTTCAAAAGACCCAGGTATGACAAAGCAATCCCATCTCATCTCTGCCAGCACTCTCTTCCAGCTGCCCGCTGCAAATTCCAGAGTCCTCCAGTGTGACTCACCCAAGGAAATTCCCTCAAAACAAGTCAGATGTTTGCCTTCACTGCTCAGAATTCTCCCCAAAAAATTGGATTTGTAGGCCTCAGTGGATGGTTGCAGGTGTCACTAAAGGACAGAGCCCTTTGCTGTCCCACAGAAATCCAGCACTGTGTCCCAGAATGCTGCCCCTCCCAGGATCCCTTTCCCCGGCTGAAATGTCACCATGTTCCCTGGGAATGTCCCAGTCCCAACCTGCTGTCCCGCTGGGAAGTTCAAGCCCAGACATGCCAGCTCCCAGCTCAACTTCTTGGGAAATGCAGCTGAAAAACCAAAACCAAAGGAGCTGTGTGCCTTGGCAGCTCCCACAGCAGTTTTTCCTTGGGAGTGATTTTCTGCTCCAGAGCAGAGGCACTTCCCTTCTCCCTGAAAGCACATCCAGGTCACCTTGCCCAGGTGCTGGAGACACCTGTCCTGAGGGCACAGCATGGATGCTGCATCCTGCTTTTTCACTCTTCAGGATAACAGTTCATTTCCCTAATCAATGGAATTCGGGCCCCATCAAGTCACCCCAAATACTTCTTTCCCTCACCAACACGTCCCACATGGAATATGGGCTTCCCACTCCAGGCTGGATCATTCCTTTGCAGCTCCCAGAACCCTCCAGTTCCCACCAAGCACTTACTGGAGTTGACAGAAATCATCAATTCCAGCCTGGATCCAACTCCATCAGGCCCCATCCAGCTGTTCTGAAGTGCTTTAAATGAGGCTCTTTCTGTTTCCGAGTTGGTTCCTCACAATCTGGGAATTGTTCTCGCCTTCCAGGGAGAAGGGGGATGGGGTTATATCCATACAGAATGCCCTGAAGCTGGCCAGAGGAATTTGCATGGAGCAGCTCTGCTCTGGAGCCAGGCTGGGAGAGTTGGGATGGCTCAGCCCAGAGAGGAGAAGGCTCTGGGGAGCCTTAGAGCCTCTTCCAGTGCCTAAGGGAGCTCCAAGAGAGCTGGAAAGTGCCTTTGTAGTAGGGCATGGAGTGACAGGACAAGGGGGAATGGCTTCCCACAGACATGGTTTGGGTTTGGATTGGGTATTGGGAAGAAATCCTTTCCTGTGAGAGTGGTGAGGCCTTGAAATGGATTTCCCAGAGAAGCTGTGGCTGCCTCAAGCCTGGAAGTGACAAGTCCAGGCTGGGCAAAGCTCGGAGCAACCTGGGATAGAGGGAGGAGTCCTTGTCCACAGCAGGGGGTGGAATGAGATGAGCATTCTATGTCCTTTCCAAACCAAACCATTCCAGGACTCAATACCAAGAGGGGACAAATTCCATGTCACCAAAGGAAGGCGAGTCCTTTCTGCCTTTTCCAAGGGGCAGGAAATATCTGCTGCAAGCAGTGCCTGCAGGAATTGCAGGGAAAGCTCTTCCCAGGGGGAAGAAGGCACAGCAGCTGCCGGAAGCTTGTGAGGAGAGCTATGCCCTCACCGGAGGTGATTAAGGGAACAGATCCCTACTTTAAGGAATATTCCATGGATTCATGGAACATATAAGAGCCATACTTATAAGCAAATCCCAGGCAGGGATCACTGACAAAAATCAATGGGGATTAGAATTTTGGGATATCTTCACGGCTACTTTGAAGATTCTCCTTGATAATCTCCCATTTTCCAAGGAGAAGGGAATAAAATGAGTCAGCAGCAGAGCTAGGGAATGAAGCTTGGAGACAGGAAAGGTTCAAACAGCCTCCTGTGGCTTGGCACACTTTGGATGCGGCTCCCTCGGGATAAGGCCATGGCACCACAATCACCTCCGCAATGTCATCGGGACAGAACTAACGGGACCAGCTTGGATCTGGAACTCCAGCGCTGCCCACTGACACAAATTCCCAAAATAATATCAGAATATCAACCGACCTCCAAAGCACAGGGAACAAGAACTTACGTGTTTGGCCCACCAGTTTAACCTCAAAATCCTGGGATAAATTCCTTGTAACTCAGTGGTAATGGACACAAGATTGGTGTAACCACTTCCCAGTTGACCCAGCACTGATCCATCTCCATCCCAGCTCATTCCTCCCTCAAATTTCTTCCCAAAGCTCCTCAGCCATAAACACATCAAGCTGCATGTTCTCCTTGGTTAAATCCATCCCCTCTTTTCTTAACTCTGAATTCTCCTGCCTTGGGTAGAAACAGGTCCCATGAATCCCACATTTCCCTGAAACACGCACAACATCCCCTTCCTGTTATGTTGGGAATGCTTAATTTTTAATAAGGAGACTCCGGAATGTATCTCCTTGGCATGGACTTGACCGCAGCAGTGGAGTTTTCAGGAAAAATGGGACTATCTTGCAAACCTTAATGGATTTAGTGCAAGTGCATGGACAAATCCCAAAGGTGCCATTCCCAGCACTTGTTCCCAGTTAAAAGCAGGGTAAGGGATTCGCTGAATCAATGAGAAACAAGGAAATTCTCCACTTCAGAATGCACCTCCTCCAAACAACTGGGACCAGTTCTGAGACTATTCCCAGGGATCCATGTCCTACAAACCAGTAACACTGCATATCCCTATGGCTCTCCCCACCGGATATCCAGTAACATCCCTCCACCACCCCCTGGGCCAGGATTTGTCCATAGCATCACCATTAAGGCTGGAAAAGCCCTCCAAGATTCAGTTCAACCATTCCTTCAGCACTTCCAAGGCCACCTCTGTCCCATATCCCCAAGTGTCACACCCACATGGCTTTTAAATCCCTCCGGGGATGGAGATTCCACCACTGGAGCCTGCTCCAATGCTTTAAAACCTTTTCCATTGAGGAATTTTCCCTAACATTCAACCTAAACTTCCCCTGGTGCAATTTGAGGCCATTTCCTCTCTGCCACTTACTCCTTGGCAGCAGAGCCTGACCCCACCTGACTCCAGCTGCCCATCAGGGATTTGTGGAGAGTGAGAAGATAACTCCTAATCTTCATTTCTCCCAGGCTGACTCCCCCAGCTCCCTCAGCTGCTCCTTGTGCTCCAAACCCTTCCCTGGACATGCTCCAGCACTTCCATGTCCTCCTTGTGAGAAGGAACCACAGGGCTTTATCAATTCCAGACATCAGCAACCATCCCTGGCCATAAAGGAAGAGGTTTGTAGGGATAAGTCCATAAAGACAGGGATCGCTGTGAGACATTCCAGCCACCCAAATGAAGGGGAGATGAAGGGAATGCTTGGAAAGGGATGGAAAAGCCTCACTCACACCTCCAAGATTCCCAAGACTTTTCTCCTTGACTTCGGCAGGAGTACACCTTAACTCCGGAGATCCAGACTCATCAGCCTATGGAAAATCCAAAGCCTGCACAAATACCGGGCCGAGAAACAAGGGAAGCCACCACTTTCTCGGGAATCTGGGAGTGGAGAAAGAACTGTCCCACACAACCCCAGTGTGCTGCCAGGAATGGAGTTAAAAACAACCCCCAATCCTTGTCTCGATGCCGGCAGCTCCGCAATTCCACCCACAGTTTGTGCCAGCAGAGCCCACGGGCAGCTTCACGACCACTCCGAGCTCCGGCAAAAATAACGGCCAAGTTGCCAGGGGGGAAAAATGTAATAAATCCCAATTAATTTGGGATTTGAAATAGAACTCCATGTTCTACAGGGGAATAAAATCCCCTACTACAAGGAAAGCTTGGCTGGAATGGCGTAGGGAATGCAAAGGGAATACCTGGATGAGGTGATGGATACAGCAATAAATGCTCCCAGCATCCCAAATCTGCTCCCAGATGTGGAACAACAGCTGATTCTCCCCGGATATAATTACTGGGAATCACCGATCCTTGGTTTTGTTGGACTATCCCACGGCTACACACAGAACTTGGTAATTCCTGGTTGGAAAGCACAAAGCCTCTGAGTTATTTATAGCCAAAACTCCAAGGGCTGGATGAAGCCAGCCAGGGCAGATCCAAGAGGTGACCAGAACTTACACAAGGGGCATTTTGGATGGAACCTCATTTCTTTAGGAAAAGCTATTTTCCACTACAATCCCAGCAAATTCCTATCTGACAGTTTTACTCCACCCTGGAATGCTTATCAACTCAGCCTCCTTTTCAAAACGGTGGAAAAAAAGCAAAAGGAACAAATTTCCAGGTGAGATATTGAATTCGGAGGCGCATCCCTGCTCCAGCACATCTGGAAGCGATGCCTTCGGAAAGACAGAGGAGAAGCCCAGCCATTCCCAAAAGAAATTGCCTCTCTCCCCTCCTGCAGGCAGCTCCTTGGCTCCCTAGTTTACGCTAGTGGGCAAACAGTTTTCCCAATAACTTGACTCATTGCTTCAGGAATTCCCTGGAGATGAGTCACATGCAGGGAAAGCCACCGGGAGCGGCGCCGGGACCACCGCTGCCAACACGAGGAGAGTGAAAGAAGTGGGAGAACACAAAATCCCTGCCAAACTCGGGAAAACTGTGTGGTCAACACCATTCCTTGGCACTCCTTCCCTGCTCCCCTCCCCACAAATGTGCTGGAGAGGAGAAGCGCATCCTGAGAGGCGGCTCCAGGCTACGGAGCCATGGGAATCGCCAGGGAGAGGTTCCCTCCATGTGCATCTGCTGGCAGAGGGGGGAATGCTGGCTCTGCTCAACTCCCAGGAATGATCCTAAGGAATTCAAAGTAGTGATTATTTCCCTCCCTCCTGGCTCTGAGGGGGAAAGAGGGACAGGCGTGGAATTCCAGGGCATCCAGCTTCTTACTCAACTCCCTGCTCACCAGCATTCCCAATTTGTGCTTTTTACTGCATCACATCCCACAACTTATCCCAGGAGTTTTCCTCTTCTCATATTCCATGACTAAGTGGTTAGGCAGGTACATGCCCAGCTGCAAGTCAAAAACGCTGGGAATCAGTGCAATCTGGGGAGTTTTTTTGGGCATCTAAACCCAAATGCATCTTTTCTCAGTACAATTCGTCCTCATTAAACAGGGATCCTGGATCTGTGACACTTCCAGGCTCAAAAACCTTGGGAATGGCTTCAAACAGCCTAAACCTGACCTGGACATGACCTATTCCCATTTTCCTGATGCTGCCTATTTATTTCCCTCACCGTGTCCCTGCTTGTTTCCTTTGGCCAAGGATGTGCCTGTATCCCACATTCCTAGAAATCAGCCTGGAAAGATGAGGTCACGGAGGTTGTACTTCCCAAAGTCCAAGTGAAACTTCCAGTGGAAGCCGGCAACAGCCTATTCGAGGACCTCATCCTGTGGGAGTATGTCCAAGAGGGAATATTCCTGAATGCTGCGAATTCCCTGAAAATGCCATGCCTGTGTTTTGCCTTTTCCCATTACTCCCCAAACCCTCCCAGACTCCCAGATTCCCACCTTCCAATATCTTGGAAAGCATCAATCTCGCACCTCATTAAACAGAATCTGCTTCTTGGCCCTAATTACAGATTCTTCCCAGCCTCCAGTGAAAAATCAAACCAGCATCAGGATATCCTGGAATCAGTTATTTTTGCAAGCTCATTCGATAAACCCGAACCCACAGGAATATTTATGGATAAAAAGCCAACCTTGAATTCATGTTTTTCCAGCAAGATCCTGTGAACTAATCACCAGCATCCAAAGGATTGCTGCTATCCAAGGGCTTCTTTCCACACTGTATCCAGGAGTGTATTCACTTTCACTTCCATGTTTACCTTGGAAGCAAGGATCAAACACCAAAGTCCTGTCTGGGGAAGGGCCAGGACAGGAACACCTGCACAGGTGGGAATTTTAAATGCACAACAGCAGAGAAGTGGGAATTCCAGCCCAGAAATGTTCTTGGCTTGGATATGGACAACATCCTCTTTCCCTTCTTCCTAAGCTCAAAGGGAACATTTCAAGCCTAACTCTGGATTTCCAGCTGCAACTTCCCAAGAAACGTGGTTTTGCCCCTCCCATCCCATGGCTTCCACCTCAACGTACGGGAACAGCCCTGGTAGTAAAAGAAGTCATCAGGCTGAGCATTCCCAGCAAAAGTATCCTGCTTTATTCCCACCTGGAGAAAAGTTTTCTAAAGGAAGCTTCCAGCTCTGCCCTGGCTCCGGTAAAACTGCTAATTACAGTGCAAATCCAAAGAAAGCAGGAGCAGGGAAGGAGGGAGGGAATGAGGAAGGGAGAGGCAGATTACAGGTCTCCAGCTCATCCAAATGACAGCTTGGGAAAACTTTTCCTGTCTCAGTGGTTGCTCCTAGGAATAAATCACCTCTTCCAGTGGTGCAGGACCCCAAAATTCCAGCCCCCATGGAGACCCTCAGGAGCAGCTCCCTCCTTCCACACCCCAACAGCTCCTCTCTCATCCCATCCCAAAAGGGCTCATTGTCCATTAGGAACATGGAGCTCACCAAGGAAGAGAACATGGAAAATGAACAGTCCAGCCCAAGCAGCTCCAACTCTCTCCCAAGTTTATGGAATTAAGTCCCAAATTCCCACCCTGTGGAAATCAAATCCTGGGACTTACCAGCCTGCTTTTCCTCCAGCTGGTGCTTGGGATAAAGATGTTGGAATCACCACAGGGAACAAACAACACTGGCCCCACACCTCTCCAAACCACCAGGACCAATGGACCAAATGCTTCCTTCTCCTTTTCCTAGGAATTCTTACCCATCCAGCGCTTCCCTAATGACAACCGAGCAACCTAGAACTGGAACCCTGGGCTGAATCCTGCCAAACTGAACTCTCCAGACTCTTCCCGAATCTCAGATTTGTGATGGAAAGCAGGAATCCTCTTTTCCTTTTGCTTATGTAAGCAAGGATGAATCAAGCCTAGGTTTCCCTGATCCTGTGTCATATTTAAGCTTTAAATATATTTATTTTTCCACATTCCCTTCTCCTTGGACACTCCAGGAGCTGCATTTCCAAATTCCAGCACACACATCCCTCCTCCTCACCACCCACAGCCTGCACGTGGAGCTGATCCACAGTTTCTCCCAGCCCTCGGGATCTGTGCTCTCCTGGCAGCCACAACACCCATCCCTCCCCAGCAGGGATCCAGCCCTGCCCACTGTTCCCCAGGGAGAGCCAGGAGATAGGGATTTGGTTTCAAGCTCAGGAATTATTTAATTCCGTAAGGCAGTTTTACATCTCCTCCTTAAGTTCCACAGTCCTCTGGTTTTCCAGCTCTGACTCCTGGAATTACTCACACATATTTACTCCAACTTTCTCCTGCTGACACAGATTCCTTGTGCCTGTTTCTCCCTGTGGATTCATCACTACAGATCCTGGAGTTGGAACTGCTGATTCCCATCTCTACTCTCCAAATATCCAGCAAACTCAGTGCCACAGGAAGCACGGCCACACATTCCTGGCTACTGCCATGGCACCAGGAATCTCCTCCTGTTTCTGTGCTTATTCCCTAATTGTCACTTCTGCTGTCTTTTCTGGTGTCTTCGCCTTGCTTAGCCTGGAGAAAGGAAGGCTCCAGGGAGACCTGGGAGCTCCTTCCAGTGCCTGAAGGGACTTCAGGATTGCTGGAGAGGGACTTTGGATGAAGGCATAAAGCGACAGGACAATTCCCACTGCGTCAGGGTGAAACGAGATGGGATATTGGCAAGAAATTCTTCCCTGTGAGGGTGATGAAGTCCTGGAATCTGGAATGAATTTCCTAGAGAAGCTGTGGCTGTCCCATCCCTGGAAGTGTCTAAGGCCAGCTTGGCTGGGGCTTGGAACAACCTGGGCTAGTGGAAGGCACCCTTGCCCATGGCTGGACGATGGATCACATTCCTGATCCCTTCCAACCCAAACTATTCTGGGATTTTTCTTCCTGTTGCCACCACTCTCCATGTTTCCATACCTTCCTCACTTTCCCTCGTTATGGGGGAGTCCTTCAGCAGAGCTTGGAAGAAGCTTGGAAAGTTGTCACTCCAGGTACACTGTCCCTGCCCTCTTGGCCACCAGCTCTAGAGCCAGAATTCATTTGGAAAAGCCAGACAAGAGGGAGGTGAAAGGAGGTGAAGCAGAAGCAGAGATCCCACGTGACAAAAGCAGAGCTGCAGCTGAAGAAATCCCCTGGAAAAGCATTCCTTGGCTTCAAGCAGCTGTGCAGGCACGAACTGAATAGCACAGATTGGAACTGACTGTTCCTAACAATTGGTTATACCACAGAAAATCAGGAACAATCCTTCCCAAGTGAACGGGGAACAGGAAGGGTGAACTGGTCCCATGTGGGAATGCATTAGCTCTGGAGTTGGGGAACGCCAGACCATGGCAGGAGGTACCCAGAAGAAGCAGCAGCAGATGATCCAGAACCTAAATCAACCACGTGATTCCTAAAATATAGATAGGAGGACCCTGAAAATCAGATGAATGTGCTCCTCCTAAAACTATCCCTGAATTCCAGATGGTTTGGGTAGGAAGGGACCTTAAGCTCATCCCATTCCAGCCAGCCCCTGCCACGGGCAAGGACATCTTGTGCTATCCCAGGTTGTTCCAAACCCTGTCCAAAACCTGGCCTTGGATGCTTCCAGGGATGGGGCAGCCACATCTTCTCTGGGAAATCCATTCCAGGGCCTCATCACCCTCACTGGGAAGCATCTTTTCCCAATATCCCATCTATCCCTGCCCTCTGGCAGTGGGAGGCCATTGCCCCTTGTCCCCTCACTCCACACCCTCGTCCCAAGTCCCTCTTCAGCTCTCCTGGAACCCCTTTAGGCACTGGAAGAGGCTCTAAGGTCTCCCTGGAGCCTTCTCTTGTCCAGGCTGAACACTCACAGCAATCCCAGCCTGTCCTCAATCCATGTCTGAATTGAATAGGAAAAACATCACCTTTCCCGCAGCAAATCCCAGCAGGATCATCCTCAGGGCTGTACCTGGATTTCACACCTGAGTGCTGGACATCCTGGATCACAAATCCCTCTCAACTGAACTCAAAAATTTCGCAGCTTTTGGAAAGCAAAGGAAAGCAATTCTGTTTTTCCAAAGACAAACTGAGCTCAAATCTTTTCCAGGGAAGTGGGTAAGCCTCAGAAAATGGGAAGGATCCCTGCTCCAACAGCGCTGGGATGCATTTTGCAATTGATTTCTCCAAGAGGAGTCACCTTTCCCTTCATCCAGCAGACACAAATTTCAAACGAATTTCACACTTGAATTTATAATCCAAACAGGATTATAAGGAAAAAAGCTGTTTATTGGGATCTACTTGAGGACAAGCCCCTGGCTCCCAGCCCAACCAGTTTGAAGCTGCTGGAAAAGAAATTCCTTTTTCCTCTCACTCCCGAGGCAACGCATGGCCATCCTGGTAATTAAGTGGAGTGCCTTTGCAGAGATTCCTTCGGCAGGATTTGTCCAGGTGTGGATTTTCCCTGCTTTCCTTTAATTATCTTATAATTAACCATGAAGTATCCAATCATCCAGAGCTTTTTCAATTAAGCTTCAAAAGGAAATGCCTGGAAGAGCTCTTGGTGGGAATGTTCTAATCAGCCGGGAAGAGACCACAAGCACCAGAGTTGGGGTTTGATGATTCATTCCATTATTGCCGGGGCAAGTGAACTTCTAAAGCTGGAAAAAATTCCTTTATTCCACCTTTTTCAGTTCACATCCTCATCCCTGATCAGCGCTCAGAGGCCCGGAGCAATATGATATTGTAATTAACACAGCTGATTAAAGAATAATAATCAAGCTTTGAAGGATCAGGAATTATCCCTGCCCAGGTCTGACTCCTCTCCATCCCAATCCTGCACCTCTTTTTCCCTCAGCTCCTTCCCTCAGCCTTAAATTCTGAGCACAGGCACAAGCTGAGATCTCCTACAGTTCTTTTCTGGGCAGTAAGGGAAAATATTCCCAAGTCTCTTTGATAAAGAATAACAGGAATTTTGCCTGTATCCTTGTGGAGATGTTTTGGGATCCCACAGCCCACAGGAGAGACAAATTGTCCTCAAATGTGAGGCTGAGATCTTCTGTGTGTCCAACAGCATGAACAACTGGATCATGGAATTGTTCAGGTTGGAAAAGCCCTCCAAGATCATCCAGTCCAACACTCCCCAGCACTGCCAAGGCCACCACCATCCCAGCTGCCACATCCACACAGATTTTAAATCCTTCCAGGAGTGGGGATCCCGCCACTGAAGGCTGTTCCAATGCTTTGCAACCCTTTCCATGCAGAAATTTTCCCTAATATCCAACCTAAAACTTCCCCTGGCACAGCTCAAGTGTCACTTGTCATCTGGCTCATCAGACGGCTTTGATTTTTTTCCAAAATACCAAGAGAATTCCATAGGTCTCTTGGAGAAGGGTTCTCCCAAGCGCTCCTAACAGCTCCCAGAATTCCAGGAGATTCTCACACACCTTTTCCAGCCATGTTCCTTACAGTCTTTCCCACATTCCACAGACAACATACCTTCTCCAGTGGGGAAAAAAGAGATCAGTTGATGTCTCCAGCTGCTGACATTCCCATTTTTGCAACCTCAAGATCCCATGAATATTTAAGAATTTTATTTTCATTGCAAAGAGGGAAACAGTGGAGCAGACAGACCCAGGGAATATCCAGCTCCAGCATCCAGCCTGGACTTGTCCAGCACAGGATGAACCCAAGCATTCCTTAAGCTGGAAAAACTCAATGTCCACAGATTTCTTCCTCCCTCCACCATATTCCTTGCTCCCACCTAGGATCAGTTTCCAGCAAAAGAGCTCAAATGATCCCTCTGGAGTAAGGGAATAAGATTATGGAATGACACTAGAAATAATTCCCCCCTCAGTTACATGATTTCCAGGCTGGAATTTTCAAGGTGTTCCAGATGCCAGCCTGAAGCTGGAAAAGGGAAAAAGGACACTGGGATGACCCCGTCCCTTTCCATGAGGAGGTTTTAAATTCCAGCACCAGCAGCCCACATAACCCTTCTTCCCTCTCTCCCTCCTCCTCTCCCTGATAAGCCAGGAAGGAGACAACACAGCAAAATGAGAAAATTACATGTTTCCACCAGGAAAGCAGCGGGGTGGGGGGAGGGGGCAGGGGGAGAGGGAGAATCCAGGCTCTGATATGTGTTGGGATAAAATCTCACCTCCACCCTCATCCAGCTCTTTCCCAAGTCCACCACAGGATTTTGAATTACCAGGATGGGAGCCAAAGAATCCAGAGGTAAACATCCGAGAAAAAATAAGGAGGGAAGGGGTTGGAATCACTGGAAGAGGCCAGCAGGAGCTGCCTCTTTAACACCCCTCCCTCAGCTGCCAGCACCCAGGAATCCCATTCCTGCTCCGGGCTGCCAGGACGGAGTGACCTCTGGAGAACACAGATCCGTCCACCAGCAGCACACAACTCACCCCTCTTCCCTCCTAAAACGATCCAACACCCCCATTTTAGGGAAATCTGAGGCACAATTCCATGATTTTCTGCAGGGAAGAACAGAAGCTCCGAATCCCCCACGTTTCTGGGGTGGGCTTTTCCCCCGCTCCAGGAGGAAGATGAAATCATGCTCCCAAAATAGTTCCAAGGAAAAAGGCTCCAAGGAAGGCAGAGCTCTCCCTTAACCAGACAGCCGAAACCTCCCTGCCCTCCAAAGGGATGGATGAATTCAAATTCCATTCTACAGCATTGGAAACATGGAAAACTGAAGTATTAAGGTACCAAGTCCTAATTAATAACAGCCACTAAGTAAAGGAAAATCCAGATTTAAGGGAAAAAAAGACAACCCCGATATTACAAAACAAGGGATGACAACCTTCAGGCAGGAGTCCCAAATCCCAGATTTATGACAAATTAAGGGACTGGATCCCTCGGGCAGGAGTCCCAGATGCACTGACCACAACCCAGCCATGGTTCAGTGGCAGAAGAACCCTTGGGAAGCTCCCACTGGGAAAAAACTGCACAGCAGCTTCAGTCATGATCCCAACACACCAAAACCTAGGCCCCATCCCACAGCAGGTGCCTGTTTACCACAGGATTTGGTAACTTGTTTAAAAACCACAGCTCTTCCTTAATTGACCTCTCATCTTTTTCCCGTTTCTATTTTCCAAGCAAACTTTGGGACTGCAATTCCTCTTCCCCCTCACACAACGCAGCTGTTTTCCCAGATTTCCCCCCACACAACCTTTCTGAACATACATGGGGCGATATTCCCGGGAAGAGGCATGCAGACAGGACTGGGCAAAGTCCCATATTCCTTGTGAGCTACTTAAACAACAGCTGCACTGGGGAAAAAAAGACCAGATTTCTCTGTCCTGAACATCTTATCTAGTTCCAAGGAGGTGGGAAAAGCAGATTCAGGAATAGCTTTGCCTGGAAAACTCATCCCAAGGAGGTTCCTAACCTTGCTCCACAAGCATCCGGAATCCAGGGTGGTCTTTTTGCTGCCCCTTCCCTAAAAAAAGGAGCTCTGAGCTGCTGAGTCAGCAAAACAAGAGCAGGGCGGATTCAGGCATCTCCTTATCCAACTTGTAATTAACTCTGAGGCCACGGAGCAGCCCGGAATGGGAAAACTCGGAGTCAGGAGCCAACCAGGAGAGAAGGACTCTCGGTTTCCCACTTAAGTCAGAAATTAAATCCCTTTCCCACCTTTCCTGACAAATCTCCTTATAAATGAGAACTCCAAGTCTTCCAACATCCTGTTCCCATAGGAACATGAGAACTTCCAACCTCATCTCCTTTTCCAAGAGCAGCAATGGAGCTGATGGAGTCTAATGGAGCCTCGGCAGCAGGGATACTATAAATATTGGGAAAGGTAAAAGAACACTTCTCTCATTTCTCCTCCAAAAAGGGAGCACCAGCCACAGCCCTGAGGGCCACAAGTCTTGGGTAATCCTAAATTCCTCCCTTCTCCTCTCTCCTAATGGAATTTGTCTCTTTTCCTCCTCAAAAAAACCCAGAGTTTCAACAAGAACTCCAATTTGAAATGCAAATTCCTTGGAAAACCCTTGCAGTCAGGTGTAAGGAGCTGAGCAAACACCAGGATAGCTGTCTAAAGTACAGGGAAACAAATGGTCACGTTGTCTGGGAACAGGATCTCCCGCTTCTCCAGGCCTGGACAACCAGGAATTTCAGTATCCCACGCTCTGGCACAACACCTTGTACCTCCGGACACTGAGGCAGAAGATCCATCTGCTTCCATCCTATCCATGTAAAACTTCCAGGCCCTGACAAACTGGAATAGAGAAAGCATTCCAGAAGGAAATGGGGATTTGCTACCACTCTCCACCCAACAAACTTCCCTAAATATTAAGGATTGACCAAATGGCACCTGCTGGAAGAATGGAAAGGCCAACTCACTGTTTTTCAGGAATGCTGAGCCCTCATGCTCCGGAGCAGAGGCTCCAGGGCTGTGTTTTCCATGCCAGGCAGGAGGGAGTGTTTTGGCCCAGCCCCAGGGAACTCAGAGCTGAGCGGTTCGCCAAACAAATCCACGTTAACATTGGGATTTTGGCGTCATGAATCAAGTGCTTTCAGGTGAAAAGGTTCCGGATTGCTCTGACCACACCCTTCCACGCTTTTTGCACTCCAAAGGGCAGCATTTCCCAGCTCTGGCACACACAGGGCAAAATCCTGTAGCTACAGGAGCAGGAACCAGGATGAGCTCTTCCCATTCCATCTGGTTTTCCAAATCCCCCCTGTCTAGGCTTTCCTGGAATGAGAGGCCTCATTTCTTAGCAGTGGGAAGTGCTTCTCGCTCTCCTCAATCCATATCCTGCTTCCAAGTGTTGACCAGTTAAGAGTTAACAAGGAAAAAAAAATGAGGAGAGCATCTGGAAAACGACAGGATAAATACAACAGCAGCTGGGAACACCAAAGACAACAGGAGCCGGATTTCGATGATCCCTGTGGGTCCCTTCCAACTTGGGATATCCTATGATTGACTTGTCCACTACACAACATCCCAAGGTTTTAAGAGGATAACTGGCTGAGGACAGTCCAGGATCCTCCGTGTTGGAGAGATTCCCACGTTCCCTTGGGCGACTCCGCCTTTTCCTCAGCCTGCCCGGGTGACGCCTCCCCAGCACCTCGTCCACCCGGTCGGGGCTGCCACGGAACACTGAACTAATCCAACCCTTGGGATGAGCATCCAGTGAACAAACACAGCACATTCCCTTCCGCTCTCCTGAGCCAGAAGGATTTGGGTGAGCCCGGAGTCCTTAAAGGCCACCTCAGATCAGTTCCACTGCCTGAACCCCCTCAGTGTATCCCAAAAATCCAGAACCGCGAGTCCTTACTGGGCTTGTGGATACTGCAATTTCAAAAGCTCACTTCCCTGTCTTGCCACCCCCCAAGAAAAGGAAAATCTGGTGGGATCATCCCCCTGAGGACCGAACTGAACCACGTGTGTCCCAAGAAACAAAGGCTAAATGTGAGAATTCTTGGAGTTCCTACCTAGAAATGGCTGGAAACCAGGGTTTCAGGCCATTCCAGGGAACAAACATCCAAGGAGCCAGCAAATCCATGGACACAAAACATGGGTCATGGTATGAAGGACATGGAAAGAGTTGTGAACATCAAACCTCTCGGGAGTGCCTGGCCTGCACATAGAGAATCATGGAATTTTTAAGGTTGTAAGAGACTTTTAGGATCATCAAATCCAACAATCAACCTGCTAACCCATGTCCCCAAGTGTCACATCCACATAGATTTTAAATCCCTCCAGGAATGGGGACTCCACCAGTGCCCTGGGCAGCATCTTCCAGGGCTTTACAACCCCTTCCATAAAGAAATATTCCTAATATCCAACTTAAACCTCCCCTGATGCAACTTGAGGCCACTTCCTCCTGTCCTGTCATTGTTCCCTGAGGGAAGAGCGCAATTCCACTGGCTCCCACATCCAGTCATAGAGTTGTAGGGAATGAGAAGTTCCCCCAATCCTCCCTTTCTCCAGGATAAAATATATCCTGCAGACTTGCACGTTAGATAACAGAGAAACTTCCAACATCAGCATGTTCCTGATTTACCTCCCCAAATTCCTGCTCCCCACCTCACAAGGGAATTTCACCGACTCCGCCAGTATTCCCAGGAGGCTCCACACTTACTCAGCCGCCCATTCCCGAATATTTTCTGCAGCTTCCCACGTGCTTCCCACCTCCCAACCCGCCTCTCCTCATTCCTCCGCCCTCATCCAAGGGGAACACAAAGTCAGAGCAAGGCCCCAGAGAATCCCAAAATTCTCCTTGTCAGCTGGGATTCCATAAGGCAAAGAGTTACCTGCAACAAACCTCTTCATCTCAGGCTCTTTCAGGCCCTTGGAATAACCATGGATAACACTGGATTTGGGGATGTGCCCATTTCCTCGTGAGTTAAATTAGATTACGGCACTGCAGGTGTCCAAATGAGCTCGGGGAGAAAACACGATCCCTTTCTTTCAAGGGCCAAAAGACTCTTTTCCAAAAGCAACACATTGATCCAGGAATAGCCACCAAATTTAGAGGGGAAAAAGGTTTTCCAGACAAAGCAGCCTGCGGCTTCCCACAGAAGTTTTAACACCACAATTCCACAAAGGGAAAGGGAATTTTGACCCTGGATTTGTCAGTGAATTTTGGGGAAAGCTCTAATCCTCCCGGTTTTGGAACATGGATGCCTCTTTTTCCACTAGAAAATAAGGGAAAACTGACAAAGGCAGAGGGAAGAGCAATTCCACAGAGCACAGAACCTCTCCAGGAAATTTTCCCTTATTCCCTACTCTATCCAGGGAAGAAAATGAGCAGCACAAATCACAATTTCCTGCTTTTATGGGAAGCTTTTCTCCTTCCTCTGACAGGGCATATATTTTCCCCTCTCCAAGGAAAAATCCAGTTCATCCCTGAATGCTCTCATTTAGGGAAATGCTGGTTGTCATTAGCGGATGCTCCGGTGCCATGGAGATGGTGACAAACAACTGAATCAGCCGGAAAAAACCCGAGTCACAAAAAGGGGAATGTGCTTCCAAAGGTTAAACATGGTCCAGAAGTAAATGAAGAACATCTATGGGATCTTGATATCACCAAGAAATAGGGTGCCCAGGGAAGTTGTGGATCCATGGAAGTGTCCAAGGCCAGGTTGGATGGGGTTTGGAGCAACCTGGGATAGTGGGTGAGCTTTAAGGTCCCTTCCAACCCAAACCATTCCAGGATTCTACTCATGGGATCCAAGCAGAGCAGGATACACTTTTTTCAGGACAATCCCTGGCTGGCTGAGATGCTGGAAACTCCCAAGCAGCACCTGCCTTGCTCTGATTTTCTGGGAGGTGAAACAGTTCATTTCCCATGGGAGAAAACAGCACCAATTTGCAGGATCATTTAGCAGACCCAATGGGAAAAGCCAACCCTCCAGAGGCTCCCATTTTGGAGATGAAATCCATATTCCAAAAATACATCCAGGCTGTGTCAACACCAGGGATCTGGGCTGCAAAGACAAGCCATGACAGAATAATAGATTTCATCCCAAAGAATGCAGAGCTGTGGAAATTCCAACTTCCAGCAGACAAGGAGTAGCAGGACACATCCAAATGGGAACCTTCCAGGGAAGAAAAGCACCTTTCAGGGAAGAAAGGGCTGAATTCCATCCCAACCTCCCCATTTTCTATTTACTGCACTGAACTATAATAGGAATGTCCTGAATTTTCCTGCTTCTTCCCATTATCCAGTTCAAGCATTTTAAGGTGGCCTGAGGGATTCAGCATTTTATTCCAAAAGAACAAGGATAAGGATTCTGTCCCGCAGCCTGCCTGGATCTAAATGCAGGATCACTCAGGTCTGTGGTGACAATAAAACCTCCAGGCCAGGAAATCCCAAGGAAACATGTTCCAGAGGAAAAAAGTCATAGAAAATGCTCATTTAAGGTGGCATTCCCATATTTACTGATGGCTACGAGTGATTTGCACTAGGATATTTGCCACGGACTCCCGATGAAATAGCAAGCGAAAAACACCAGGAAAATTTGGAATTGAAGGCTCTAAATTACAGGATCTTGTATCCTGTTTTCAGGGAAAAATCCCTATTGAGCTTAAAGCCATCCCTGAGGAACCCACTTGTTTTAATTCCACACCAAGGGAACACGCAGGAACCAAAATCTCAGCTGGCAGGGAATGAAAAGCCAGGAATTCTCATGCAGTTCCACAGATCTTTGAAGAGGAGCTCAGAAGGCTCCTCAAAGAGAGGGAGAAATGCCAATGGATGGGGCAGGATGAGGATTTTCAGGGATTTGCTGGAGTACAAGGGCAGTTAAGGAAGGATGTGAGTTAAAGAAGAAACTCCTGGATTAAGAGCCCGGGACAGAGTTCCTGACAGTCTCTGCCTGCCATGCAGATTTCCAGCTCCTGCTGCAAGGACGAGGAAAATAATCCAAAGCTTTTCTATTTCATCTTTCAAAGAGATTCAGAGGTAAGGGATCCATATGCCTTCCACTGGAAGGAGGGGAGAAAGGAAAGAAAAGGAGGAAGAAGGAATGCCTGAAGGTACAGGGCACATTTTTCCTAAAACTCTGTGGGAATTACATCCTGTATCCAAAATCCCCGCTAGGGTCCAGCAGCATTTTTGTCCATATTTCAGGGCAGGATATTCCTCAGCAGGGCAAACTTCCCCATTTCTTAACAAAACCTGAAAAACCATTGCATGATTTCTTCCATTTTCAAAGTTCCAAGCTGCGCAGGTGCTGCACCTGGCAAATTTTCAAGGATTTTTTCCCTCATTTTTCCTTAAAAATCCACACAATAACGTATAGAAACACACCTAAATGAACAACATCGTGTATGGAATAACAAAAATATCGGCTCCAACTGGCCTGGAGTGAAGAGCCTGATTGACTCCCATCTACCCCAGCAGGAAAAAACATCCCGGCGTTCTCCGCAGATCCCACAAAAGTCCATTTGTCACACTTCCCACGGCACAAAGGCCACTTTCATCCACTCCCAGCTCCCGAAAAACTCCAGCCCTGCAGCTCCAAGAGCAGATTAAAATGGTTTAACTCACCCCATCTCAACTGCTGCGTCTTTAACTCGAAATTCCTCAAACTCCAGGGCTCAATCCAGCTCAGGATGTTCTTATTCATCAGCTGGATCACTGTAGGGAGCAGAGGTGGAACCAAGGGTCATTTATTTGGGAAAGATGGAATGGGAGGGGAGGAAAAGCAGGCTCCCCAAAATAAAGCTGAATGATCTAGGGGAGGTATAAGGGCTTAATTCCCAAAAATAAAGCCTTCAGACAGGACAGGGATGTTTGGGACAGAAGAGAATTCCTGCAGGTTTAGTCCAAGGAAGTTTCATAAATAACAGTCAGGCCTGGGAATGACCAGAAGCTTCTCCAAACTCTTCTCCATCCAAAGCTGAGCAGCATCCCGAGCTTTACACCCTCCAATCTGAACACTTTTCCTCCCTACATCCTTCCAGCTGCCTGGAAAAGACCCCCAAAAAACCAGGATTATGCCGCTTTAAGGAAAAATTTCTAAGGCACACAAGCCTTAAATCCTGATTTTGCAAATCCATACAATGATACGGCAGCTCCGAAATCCAAGTGACCTCGTTTGGAGCAGCCAGCTCCCAACTAATTAACTTCCAAGGGGAGGGAGAGCACAAGGAACAGGACTGAGATTCCCACACAAAGTCCAAAAAAAAAAATCCCAAGCAGGAGGGGTTTTTTTGGTTGCTGCAATTGTTTGTCCAGGGAATTTTAACAAAGTTTCCAAAACGTAGGACCTTTTTATCCCCCATATTTTTGGTCATTGGGAGGAGCATTTTCACCCTTCCCACTTTCCCTCCTGGCACAGCACTTCCCTTAAATCCCATCATTGCACAACTGCTCCTTCCCAGCCCTCTGAAAAGGGAACGGGTGGACACAGCCCAGAGAAGTTTCACTTTCTCACCGCCCTTTTCCCAGCAATCACGGAGCTGCCAGGGATTTACAGCATTCCCTGTCTCCGGGATTCGGATCTGGCTGTGCAGGTAGTGGGCAAAAAGTGCCCAGTGCCTTAATTTGAACTGGAATTCGCATCAAATCTGGATTTTTTTAGGTCAGCACTGACAAAATCGGTATCTGCAGTACACAGTCCCTATCCTTAAATCCCCGATTTTGACCCTCCAGAGTAAAATTCTGGAAAGCAGAGTTCCCAACTCCCAAATTTCCGACTTAAATTCCCATTTAAAGGGGGAATTTTATCCTGCTCCCTGCTAAAGGGTTTTGGCTGCAGAAATCCCAGGTTATTTGTATCATTTACCACGTAACAGATGCTTTTCCAAGTCTCTGGTCCCTCTCGGACATTCCTGACCCACTCAGCCATTCCCAGTCCAAGCTGGCACTGCTGGAATTTCATCAGCACCTTTAAGACCCCCATACAACTTTTATGACCCTGAAAACCAACACCTGGCACAACAAACACCTTCCCCCAGCTCAGGTTTCCCACTTGGGAAGCTTTTTCCAGCAGTGTCCACAGGATATGCACTTCAGCCAAGCCAATGCCAGAATCACGGAGTGTCCGAAGCTTTCCAAGAGCCACTTCCCACAATTTCATTATCTCCCATTTAAGAACACTCAGCCTGACCACAAAAACTCGGATGCTTCTCCCTGTCCAGCCAGGAGGATGCAGCAACTCATCCCCACTAAATTTCATCCAGGGAGGAGATGAATATTCCCAGCTTGGAATACTCCTTTCCTTTAAAACTATTCCCCAGAGTTTCGCTGCTTTCTTGTCCCAAGGTTATATATCCCTTATATATATACACCTTTGGGAATCACTGTGTGATTTCCCACCTGGAGCAGGCTCTAAGGACCATGGCGTGCACCAGGCTCGGCAATCCCCATTCCCATACTCCCAGTGCCAACGGAAGCCTGTCCCAAATACACCAGCAGGTACTAATTCCCAGAATTGGGCACAGTGGAAATTCTGGCTGAGCAGCCTGGCAGTATCCCAGCTCCAAGATCTCGGAGCGACATCTCCCTTACTTTTAGAAGGATATACCACTTTGGCAGCTGCCTGCAATCCTAAATTTGGGAATTTTACGGCCACGGCTCAGCATCCTCCCGCGTTGCTCAAGTCGGGTACCATTCCCTGCAGGAAGTAATAAAAGCTGGGAGCAAGAATCCCTGTGTCACACCCACACCGCAGCTTCTTCTCCTTGGACATCCAGCAGCACCGCTCCCGCCTCCCACCGCAGGATCCCGAATCCCAAACGACGGGATCACCTTCACGCCTCGCACCTGCCCGGGGCAGGATGGCGGTTTTCCAGAGGCGCAGGTGGAAGCCCACCGCTTCCCACGGGGCGCAGGCCACATGCAGCGGGGCCCTCCCGGCGGGAATGCCGCGCTTCCTGCGGGATCCAGACCCCTCGGGCAGCACGGGCCTGCATCCGAGCGGAGCGGGGGGCGGCGGCGGGCGCACCCCCGGCCCTGCCAGCGTCCTCCCGGCTCCCCCGCACCTGCCGCCGCAGCGCCNGGGGGCCCTGCGGCCCCCGATTCTCCAACGCCGCCTCCGCCCTGCCGGGGCCGCCCCCGCCTCGCCGGGGCCGCCCACTGCGTCAACTGCGTAAGGGCCGCTACGCAACCTGCGGTCGCCACGGCAACGAGGGGTGCGGGGCGCGGCGGCGCCGCCTGGTGGCGCCCGGCGGTAGCGCCACGGGGCGGGGCAATACCGGGCCGGCCGCGGATTCCAGCGGGGAATTCTCTCTGGAATGCAGGCAAAGCCCCCCTGCTGCGCGCAGAGGCCTCTGCTAGGCTCATGGTCACCTGCGCTACCATGAGATATGGTAATTCCCGCAATATTACCGCGGGAAGATCGCACTACAATCACCGAAGGATCCCACAAAAACCAATTCCCTTGGAAAAGACCTCCAGGACCAAGGAGTCCAATCCCCACTTGTCGCTGAGTGCCATATCCAGTCATTCCTTAAAAGCCTCCTCCGGGGATGGGAACTCCACCACCTCCCTGGGCAGCCCCCTCTAGTGTCTCATCACCCTTTCCACGAAGAAATTCCTCCTGGTGTCCAACCTGAACTTCCCGTGACACAAGTTCAGGCCATTTCCTCTTGTCCTGCACCTTGTTCCCTGGGAGCACAGCCCGGCTCCAATCTGCCTTCCCCCCAGTCAGGGAATTTAGGCAATAAAATGTCCCCTCAGCCACACCTGGGGCTCTCCCAACGTCCCCTCCCTCTGGAAAACTACCTAGCACAGCACGGCAGTCTCTCTCATGGAGAGGGCCTGGCACACTGCTTTCAATGCCCAGCATGGAAAAAGAGGTGCCTTTCTACCAGGAAATGATGCCAAGAAAGATGGAGAGAGCCTATTCACAAAGGTATGGAGTGACAGGAAAAGGGGGAATGGCTTCCCACTGACAGAGAACAGGTTTAGATGGGATATTGAGAAGAAATTGGTTAGGGCCCGGAATGGATTTTGCCGGGAAGCTGTGGCTGCCCTATGCCTGGAAGAGTCCCAGGCCAGGCTGGACCGGCCTTGGAGCAACCTGGGATAGTGGGAGGTGTCCCTGCCTATGGCAGGGGCTGGAACTGGATGAGCTGTAAGATCCCTTCCAACCAGTCACCCTCTTCACAAAAAAACCCTCGCGAGGATGGACACACCACAACAGCAACCATCCCGCTTGGGAGCAAGGACAACGATTCCCTTTGAACACGGCAGCTGCCATCATCCAAGGACACAACTTAGATGCTCCTGCCGCAAAAAAAAAAAAAAAAAAAAAGGCTTTGAAAAATAGAAAAACAAAAATTAAAAAAAAAAATAAATCTCTGTCCCAAAAAAAGCTGATCCAGCAGGGAATAGCAGCACGTCCTCGCCTGCCCATTCCTCCTTAAAGCAAGTGGAGCAGCCTTCAAATGGTCTGCTGGGTGATATCACCATACCTGGGAAATAAAACAGCCTGACAGGGGCGGAAAAACATTCAGGAAAGGCTTTGAAGCTCTGGAATTCATTTGTGCCGAGGCCTTTGTATCCCGTTCAGGCAGAAAAATCCCACTCGCGCTCATTCCGAGTCCCTTTATCTTCCCAGACAGGTGCAAAGTGGCTCCGGTTTGGATGAAAAGCTGCTGCCAAATTTAGCATTCCGACAAATCGTTTCATCCAGCCCGTCGCACTTCCAAGGTCTCCCTTCGGCACAATCCGCTCCTGGCCAGGCAGGCACCTCTGGAAGCCCCGAAATCTGCAGCAGACAGAGGGAAGAAGCTCAGGAAGGCTGGAAATTACTCTTTTATTCAGGGAAATACAATCGGAAGCCGTCCAAGGCTTTCCAAGGGGTGGGATAGAGCACATCCCAGCCCAGATCCTGCCAATTGATGGACACAAGGCAATTAATCCGATACAGCTCAGGATTTCTGCGTTCCAGCAGCTCCAGCTGCCCGTTTCCAGCCTGGCTTCACCGAATTGCAAGGACCAGACTGCATTTATAGCCCAGCTCCAGTGTCGGGATTCGTCCCAGTGATCCCCAGGGTTCCATTCCCTGACTCCTGTATGGCAGTGACACCATTTACAAGCAAATTCAGAATGTTTTGGATAAACTGGATGCCTTAACTTCCCTAAAGCATTAAGGGAAGGATTAATGCCCTCAGAAATCCCATTTTTTTCCCTGCTGTCATGACACGGAGGGAGGGTGGCGAAGCATTTAAGGGAATTAAGGAATTAATTTGAGCCTGCCACAAAAGACATGATGTTCACATGGATCTGCCTCCACCTCCAGCCTCTGGAGCAAATCCATTCATTTCATTTGAGGGAAAGGGTTGAGTCTGGGTTTAAATGCCCAGGGCAATGGCATGGAGATGTACACACATTCCTGGAAATCCTACACCTTCAGAGGGATGTGAAGGAGAGTTAGAGCATCCCAGACATCCATCAGCTGGGTTATCCCTATGGATAATTTGGATGCAGTGTCTCCATCAGGGCATCACCATCCATTTCACAAGGAAACCTCTGAAGGCCCCACTGGCTTAAGGAATTCCTATTCTTTACTCACCTCCAGATGGATCTGTGCTCTTTGTGCAGGAATGACCCAGGAATATGAGGGAGAGTGAATTCTGTGGTGTTCTTCCAGCTGGAGCATCATTCCTCAACTCATGGATATGGCACGGGGCTGTTCCACATCACAGCTTTAGAATTCTCCATTTCAGCTCCCAGGAAAAGTCTGGACCACTGTAGGCAGCCTTGAAGCTCTGGAGATCCCTGGAATGTGCCAGGAAGGATTCAATCAACAAAGAACCCATGCAGCTCTGCTGATCCCGGTGTCCTGAAAAAAAGCCAACAGATTCCAGGGTTAAGGATTCTCCTAAACCTAAAAGCAAACCAACCCCTCCTCCAGGGAATTTGGACAAGGAACAAGGCTCCAGGAATAGCTGGGAACATGGGAAGCTTTTTATTATTATTCAGTTTGTTGTCATTGCCACCGCCCCCAGGCACAGCACATCCAATCCCGCTGCTCCGAAATCCTGCTCCTGTTGGGCTCCCAGTCGGAGCCAGACGCTCTGTTACTCCCAGGGTAATGAGCCCCTCTCCTCCTCCATCCCAACCCTGCCAATTTCCCTCAGCTGCTCCATTAGGATTACAATAAATCATAAGGAAATAGCATGAACAAGGCTGGGAGTGCAACAGTCTCCCTGGCGCAGGGATTCCAACATCCAGGTTATCCAAACCACCTCCTCTCTCCTCAGCCCCTGCAAACACCAGACTGGGCTCCATCACCCCTGGAGCAGGCACAGGCTGCTCCAGCTGGCTGAATTCCAAGGGGTGACAGCAACAAGTGTCTTGGAAAGGTGTTTTTGTCGTGCTCAAAGGAGACAGGCCACCAGGACAACAGCATTATCCCGACATTCCCTCCAGGGAACTTCATTCACTGTCTCTCACTCTCTAGGGACTATCAGTTATTGAAGAATTGAGGTTGGAAAAGCCCTCCAAGATCATGGAGTCCAACTGTTCCAAGGCCACCACTAACCCACGTCCCCAAATGCCACATCCACACGGCAAATCCCTCCAGGGACAGGGACTCCACCCCTGGAGCCTGTTCCAATGCCTGACCATGAAGGAGTTTTCCTCCATACCCAACCTAAACCTTCCCTGGCACAAGCAGAGGCTGCTCCCTCTGCGCAGCCAACCGTAATTCCACACGAAATTCCCTCCAAACCACACGGTTGTCAACCAGAATTTGGGAAGCGCTTCTAAAAACCACAGCAACAGGCATCCCTGTCCCCCATTCCCATGTCACCAAGCAGGAAGTGCCTGTGTTTGCTTCCACCCCTGTGGTGGCTGTGCCTTCCCAGCTCTCCCTCCCTCCCTCCCTTCCTCCCTTCCTCCCCAGCGTGATTCCCGCCCGCGACTCTCCGGAGCCATCAGCCTCTATCACCTCCTACCAAAGCACTGCTTAATCCAGTGCCTCCAGACTGTTCCTGCTCCTCAAATCCTTCCTTATCCCAGCAGATCTCCTCAGAAACCTGCTCTTCCCAGATGCCCCCCAAGCCAGCACCTCCTGTCTCGACCCTCTGTGTCATTCCCAGCCCCTGGGAAGCTCCCAAGGCAGGCTTGAGCAGCTGGCAGTGTCCCCCCAGCAGGAGCAGCTGCTGCAGCTCTGCAGAGAAACAGCATCACTCAAACCTTAACTAAAAATTATTCCCTATTGGAGACGCTTCTCCTGCAATCCGGATGTTCTGAAAAATTTCCCCCTCCAGCTGCCTCAGCTTTCTGTGGTTCCTCCAGCACCAGGAAGGGATTTGGGGGGCCCAGGCTGCTGTCCCACCCCTGAGCCTGAATCCTTAAAAAACAGTTAATTCAGAGAGGAGACATCATAGTCAGAGCCAAACCTAGAGTGAGCTGATCCAGGGATAAGCTGGAAGCCCAAATTCAGGCTCAGAATGGCACACTGGAGGCTAGAATGCCGGCCAAAGGCAGGGCAGGAATTGGGAAACCTCTGTCAGGCACCTGAAAGGATCAGACATGGAATTCTGGAATGGTTTGGTTTGGAAAGGGCCCTAAAGATCATCCCATTCCACCCCCTGCTGTGGGCAGGGACAGCTCCCACTATCACAAGTTGCTCCAAGGCCTGTCCAACTTAGTCTTGAACACTTCCAAGGATGGGGCAGCCACAGCTTCTCCGGGAAATCCATTCCAGTGCCTCACCACCCTCACAGGGAAAAATTTCTTCCATAAATTCCCAAGGTGTGGGCAGCACCAGATCCCACTGCAAGAAAGAAGGGCAGAGCAAGGCTGGCACATTCCCAGCTCCTTCCCTTGGGCACAGCTCTTCCCATTCCCACCTGCACAGGCTGGTGACCTGTCCCTTCCTTAGGAACCCCCTTTCCAGCCTCAAAGCCACTTTCCCAGCGGGATCCTTCCCTTTTCCAAGGGGTTCCCACACCATGGGCTCACTCTTGGCACGTAGTAAACACACCCATGCACACACGGATGGGTTTGACTCCACAGAAAAAGCCTGGAAAGGATTTTTCCCGCAGGTTGCATCCTGGAATTCAGCACAGCCCTCGCTGCTCACGATTCCAAGCACAAACTCCTCTTTCCAGCTGCTTTACTAAATTGGTGCCAGATCTAACTCTGGAAGCCAAGCCTCGGAGACTTGCTATCAATCCCACCGGCACTTCCCCCTCCCAAGGACATTATCCAGCATTATCCAAGCTGTGACTCCTCAGCCCAGAAATTTCTCCCCAGGAAGGAGCCATTGCCATGGAAAAGGACCATTAAATAACAGTTCACTGGGGTTTCTCACCACTGCTCAGCAAAGCTCAGGGCATCTTCCTGCCTGGCAGCTCCAGGTGGCTTTTCCTTTGGGAAAAATGAGAGGATAAAGCAGTGCTCCAGGCGGTCAGGATATTTGCCAGCATCCTCCACGCTCCCCCTTGGACAAACCTGTTATTCCAAAGCTTTTTCACCTCAGATTGTAAAAGCCTTGTTGTTCTGCAGGGAATTAAAACCCAAAAAAAAGCGTGGAAATGAACCCTAAAGGCTTTGAGGGGAGGAAAATGCAACCCCCGAGCTCCCCTAAGTCACAGGGATGTGTTTGCAGCACATCCCTGGCAGCCATTGGAATTCCCAGCTCCATCCCAGCCCTGCCTAATCCAGGTGCAATAACAACGTGCCATTTTCCTTATCTGCTTCACCCCTGCCAAAATTCCTTCATGTTATTCCTCCTCCCCGCCCACCTTTTGAATGCCCTTGGCTCCATCCTCCCTGGGGAGGAGAGCTCCAGCCCAGGAATGAATCAGGATTTTTGCAGGAGCTTTAGGGATGTGGGATGCCTTCACCCCCACAAGCAGGAGTTCTGGCCTTTTCCCAGGGCTCCGTGGCATGAACACAACTTCCCTGGCCGAGACGCCAAACAACAGGAATTTAGACGGAGGATGAGCTGCTTCCCGATTTCCAGGAGCCTGCTCACCTCCTGCGATGGGAATGGCTGCAGCAGGACAGGGAAATCTACGGATCAGCTGTGTTGTTCCTGCCAGTGCTCCGGCGAGGCAGTGTCGGAGAGCTCTCCCTCACCAGGCAGCACCTGCAGCCTCTCCCAGGCTCTCTCGGAAGGCTGGGACGCTGCTGTCGGATGTGGGCACAGCACAGAGGATGCGGATGCTCCGTGGAGGATTCGATCCCTCCCCGCAGGCCACGTCTCTGGACATCAGTCGGATGCGACCGGAGAGCAGCAGCTGGAGCCAAGGCACTTGGATAATTTCATTAGGTCAAATCCTTCCCTCCTCTGCTTCCTCAGGATCCTGCTTGTGCTTCTGAAGGCACTTGGACTGAACCAGGAGATTTCCCATTAAGGATTCCTTCCTGGCTCTGCTCCTGGCTCCTTTCCCGCTCCTCACACCAGGCTGCAGAGCCATTCCCCACTTCTCCTGGACCTCAAAGCCTTGTCTAACCCACTTGGCTTCATCCCAGCTCCGAACTGCCGGAGGGGGAAGCTCAGCTCTCACCAGGAGACACCGCTGCCCGTGGAGATCCCAAATCCTAAACTGCGGCACAGCTCCTCCACAAAGTCCTGTCAGAGGCCTTGGGATCACAGCTCAGCAGGCAGATGGGAGAGGGACCTCAGAGCAAAGCAGAGGTTGGAGACCTATAACCAGGAATAATTATCCTGAGGAGAAGTTCCCAGCTCCCTTCTGTACACGTCCGTGAAATACAGCAGGAAATTTTATCTTTACCCAGAGAAGAGGAGGCTCAGGGGGGACTTCCTCCTTCTCCATGATTCCCTGATGGGAGGGTGGAGCCTGGTGGGCGTCAGGCTCTGCTCCCAGGGAACAAGGGACAAGCCTCAAGCTGCCTTAGGGGAATTTCTCTTTGGATATTAGGGAAAATTCCTTCAAGGAGGAATTGAATCAGGCTGCCCAGGGCAACGGTGGAGTCCCCATTCCTGAAGGGATTTAAAAGCTGAGTGGATGTGGCATTTGGGGACATGGATTATTGGTGGCCATGGCACAGCTGGGTGGCTGGACTTGATCTTGAAGGTCTTTTCCAGCCTGAACAATTCCTGAGGGAGAGGAACTGGAAAAGATCAGGCTGGAAAGAGAAAAGCAGCAGGCAGGAACATGAGCAGACAGCCCCTGTCCAAGCTTTGTCCAAGAATTCCTGGGAGAGGAGTGTACTCTGATGCCAGGACGCTGTGCCACAGTGACAGGAGATGGGAATGATCCAGAGAGGCAAAAAGGGAAACGAGAGAGGGTCTGACAGGCGGGATCCGCCTCAGACACTTAATGAAGGAGAAAAGGACGGATGGTTGCTAAGGGAAATGGGACAGATGGCTGGCACCGGGAACTTGCTGACTCTCGGAGACTCTAAACTCTTTTTTTTGGGAAGTGGCAGGGCCGAGCAGGCAAGCACACAGCAGCCCAGCCCGGATGACCACTTCCCCCTTGCCCTCCCCGCTCCGAGTGTCAGGACGGATCACGTCGGAGCGGAAAAGGTCACGGAGGCAGCGGGAGCCAAGGCGCATTTGCGCTTCTGCTCATCACCAGCGCTGCCCCCGCCAGCCCTTCGTCCTCCCCGCCTCCAGAGGCCGCCGGCACCATCCCACGGGCAAATCCCAGCCGGCTCCGGGACAGCGACCGGGCAAAGCCGCGGCTCCCAGAGGGGGAAAACCGCAGGATGCTGGCTCTGGAGCTGCTGTCTCTGAAATCTCATGGCTCCTGGACATGCTGTCTCCCAGATCCGTTTACACCTCTCCCTGACATTTAAAACCATCTGAGCCTCTTGGCTTCTGCTGCTGTCATCCCTGTGCCAGGGCTTTTCTGGCTCTGAAATAAGGCTGGGAGTTGATTTCCCGGCAAACGCAGCCCTCCCAACAGGTCTCCAACCGCGGTGGCAGGGCAAGGGAAAAGGGGGAGAGGGCGGGAATCGCTGCTGCCGTGGGGGCGGGAGACGTGCCAAAAGTCTGTCAAATCCTGACGGCCACAAACAAGGCTCTGAAAGCGGGAGCTGGGAAGAAAAGAGAGGAAAGAATCCCTTGGCAGCCAAGGTGGTGGAGCTCCAAAGCTGAGGCACGCAGCGCCGTGCGGCTCCGGGCTGGGATTTGAGGGATCCAACGGGAAGAGCAGGGAATTTGGGGAACTTCTGCCCACCTCGGGCTGGCCCCAGGCACTGCCACATCCATGGGCATAAAACAGAGGGACTTGGGAAGGAAGCACTTGAAAGGTCTCCAAGAGAGCTGGAGAGGGACTCTGGACAAAGGATGGAGTAACAGGACAACAGGAATGAATTTCCACTGCCAGAGGGCAAGGTTAGATGGAATATTGGGAAGAAATTCTTCTCTATAAGGTCAGTGAGGCACTGGAATGGATTTCCCAGAGGAGCTGTGGCTGCCCCATCCCCGGAAGTGTCCAAGGGCAGGTTGGCTGGGGTTTGGAGCAACCCTGGATAGTGGAATATGTCCCTGCCCTTCCAACCCAAACTATTATGGATTCTCTGAAGGGAAAGCTCTGGAAGCAACAATTATGTCTCCCCCATCCCAACTATTCCCAGGCACCTCTTGGATTGAAATCACCCCAAAAAGTCCACGAGGAGCAGCAGATCCCAAAATTCAGTGACCAAGAGCCCACAAGGAACCATCACCAGGTGCTCATTCCCAGCAATCCCACATCCCACACAAACTGGGGGAAGTCCTGAGCAGCAAGGCTGGGATCATCCACTCCCCAGGATTGCTCTGCTCCTGCTGCCAAGGGGAGGAGGAGGAATTTGCTCCGGCCACCTCAGCACAGAACAGCTCCAGCCACAGAGCACCTCTGCAGCCCTGCCCGGAGTGGCCAGCACTAATGGAAAACATGGAAATCCCTGGATGGTGCAGAATCCTAGGATCACAGAACAGTTAGGGTTGGAAGTAGCCTTAAAGATGACTGAATTCCAACTCCATTCCATGGGCAGGGACACCTTCTGCTACCCCAGTTTGCCCCAAGCCCTGTTCAACCTGGCCTAGAGCAGTTCCAGGGGTGGAGCATCCACAGCTTCCCTGGGAAACATTACAAGGCAGCTGATGCTCTGCAGAAGGATGGAAGGACACTGGACATGCCACCATCACCCTCTGGATTTCCTTTGGGCCACCAGAGATTCCCAGAAACAGCCTCCCACTGTTTCTCCCAAACCATTCCAGAAAGGGAAGAAGATGAGAAGTGCCAGTGCCAGCTGGGCGTTGCTCTTCCAGCCCATTCCGCTGGCTGTGTGGGCAGCTCCATTTTGGACCCACATTCCAAGGAGCTGCTCGGAGCAGCAGCTCCTGGATTCTGTGCCAAGCTGCCACTGGCTGCTGTTGAGATAAACCCACACAAACAAACAGATGCCTGGAGAAGCCAGGAAGATATGGAATACAGCAGCATGGATGGGCTGTCCCAAGGCTGGCCGCTCTCCAGCTTGTCCCTCCAGGTGATCCCAGTATTCGGAGATGTCACCAAGCACAGATTGTCCCAATCCCTCAGAGCAATGGGGAGTTTCCCAGGGGGTCACACCCCCTCCTCTTTGCCAGCAGCTCCAATTCAATTCCCACAGAGTGGGAATGCCCAGGTATTGGGTGGTAGGGGTTGGAGAGGAACATCCATCTGCGGGTAAGGAGGATTCCGGCTCTCCCGCAGCCCTGCAGCCAAGGGAACAAACCCCATGGGCACATCCTTGTCCCATCCCCACCTGACTGATGGAATCTGTGGGAGAAAGGTCAGATGGATTTGTGTCAACCAGGCCATTTCCAAGCAGGACACAAAGCTGATGTCCGTCATCCCGAGACACTGATGCTGAACATCTCCCAGGAACAAAACTGCCTTAAAATTCAAAGGAAGTACTCCAAGAGAGCCTGGTCCCACAGACATGGACAAAACTAAACATAGACCCTAAAACACCCAAGGATGCTCTCCCAAACCTTTTAAACACTTTGCTTTCCTCTGCATCCACAAGGAATTCCATGCCCTCTGTCCCTCCCGCCAGGTGCTGATGAGGGTTCCCCTTCCCCTCAGGCATCAAATCCCCCCTTTTGGGGAAGAGGGCCAAAGATTTGTGCCGTGTCCGCCCCTGGCAGGCACAGAGCCAGGGACACACCGGCATTCCAGATGTCCGGCTGCCAGCACGGTGACTCCGGCTGCGCCAGGGTTGTCCTGCAAATGAGCCCGGCAAGACACAAAGAGCCTGATTTCCCAAATTAAGCTGCTGGAATTACTCATCCCAAAATCAGCAGCATCAGCTGCTCGCGGTGACACCAATTACGCGCAGTCACTGCCCGGTGCTGCTTCCCACTCATCCCAGCATATCCCTACTACAGGCATTCCCAAGGCATGGAGCAGTGGAAGGTCAAGCAGGAATTATTTCAAACTAAAAAAAGGTGGATTTAGATGGGATATTGGGAAGAAATCCCTCCCTGTGAGGGTGGGGAGGCCCCAGCTCAGGGTGCCCAGGGAAGTTGTGGCTGCCCCATCCCTGGAAGTGTCCAAGGCCAGCTTGGATGTGGCTTGGAGCAACCTGGGATAGTGGAAGGTGTCCCTGCCCATGGCAGGGGGTGGAAAGAGATGGTCTTTAAAGTCCCTTCCCACCCAAACCATTCCGTGATTCTTCCACCAGAAGTGCCACCAGCTTGGGACATGGAATAGACATGAGGTGACAGGAGAAGCTGGGAGAGCTCCAGCTCCCTCCACTGCTGGGCAAGGTGAGGACACACCTTGGAGCCCCCGGAGCAGTCATGGATCAAGGGGAGGCTGGCCTGGAAAGGCCAAGCAGGCAGCTCCAGGGAATCGTGTCACTGATGCAGAGTGGAGTTTCACAGGAGTCTCTCCTTGAAATGTTTTTTGCTGGATCACCAGCCCGGTTTTCAGGGACACTGACTCATCCTCAGGAGTGCTCTTGCTGCCGGTTGCACTCCGGATCAGGCAGCAATTCCTGACACACCTCCCAGCTATGGGGGAGCATCCCTGAATCTGCCAGCTGGATTCTTCTCCTTGACAGAGGCCAACTGGGATACCCAGAGTCAGGGAATCACGGCGTGGTTGGGGTTGGAAGGGACTTAAAAACCTGTCCAGTGCCACCCTCTGCCATTGGCAGGGATGTATTCCACTATCCCAGGTTGCTCCAATCCTTGTCCAGCCAGGCCTTGGACACTTCCAGGGATGGGGCAGCCACGGCTCCTCTGGGAAATCCATTCCAGGGCCTCACCACCCTCACAGGGAAGCACTTCCCAATATCCAACCTATACATGTGCTTTAGCTGTGGAAGGCATTCCCCCTTGTCCTGTCACTCCAAAGTCTCTCTCCAGCCCTTGGAGACACTTCAGGCACTGGAAGGGCTTCTGTGGCCTCCCTTGAGCCTTCCCTTCTCCAGGCTGGACACCCCCAGCTCTCCCAGCCTGTATCCATCCCTCTGGCCTCTCTCCAGCAGCTCCACATTCTTCTTATAGTGAGGCACCCAGAGCTGGACAACACAGCATTCCAGGTGGGATCACACCAGAGCAGGAAAGAGGCGGGAAATCCCCTCCCTGAACCTGCTGGCCATGCCAGGGAAAAACTTACGTGGGAAGAAAACGGAGGAAAAAATCCTGGTCTATCCCCAGGGCCCCCCCGTGCTCCAGACACAATCTGGGAAGTAACTCACCTTCTGCCAAAGCACTTCCAGCAGCTCCAGAGCCCCACACCACATCCATCCCACCGGCACAGCACAGAGCCCACCAGGACTTCCAAAGGAGCAGCAGCCCTCCTTAATTCCCCTTTTATCCCATCACTCCACTGCTCCAGCTGTGAGGATGATGGGCAACACCTGGGATGAGCAGGGAGGGAAAACAGGAAAAGCTTTTACCAAGGGCAGAACCCCAAAATCTCAGGAATTAAAAGTGCTTTAAGAGCCTCCCACTGTTTCTAGCCTGTCCATCCAAACCTGACAATGCCATGCCTTCCACCCCCTCAATTTCCTCAGGATAATGGGCCCATCCATCTTCCTCTCCCACTCAGGGGTGTCCAAATCCCCTTCCCGATTTCTGTGCCCCAGCCCCGCGTAGGTGCAGCTCCAGAGGCTCTAATGAGGGAGCTCGTTTACTGTGACCTAAATATTCCCTGTGCTCTGCTCATCTGCCTCGGCACCTCCGTAATCCATGGAATATGAGTGGGATTTCTGCAGGGGAAGAGGGTCAGCATCTCCCCATCCCAGGGTTTTCCCAGCCATCCCTCTCTCTGCTCCCTATACGAGCTCCCTGTCTGGGGCAGCCCCAGATTCTCCCCTTTCCCACATCCCTTTTTCCCTCTGGGATGCAATCCCAAGGGAAAGAGGTGCTGGGACTACTGGCAGCCACCCCATCCCACTGCCCAGACATGCTCCAGGAGCGGGACAATCCCATCAGGGAGTTTCCTCCCTGTGGAAACCATGGCCAGCAAGAAACAATGGATGGGGTGGCTGCGGTAGAATATTCCAGCACAACCAAGCTCCCTTCCTGCTTTTCCAAGGCTGTTTCCCTCAGGAATTCACAGCTAATTTAGCCAGAGGTCGGGCTCCCTGGGCCTGGGCCGAGGGAGGATGCAAATGGGACAGGTTGCTATAAAAAGCCACCGGCAGCTGCTTTTTTTGGAAGTCAGGTATTGATTTTTCCTTGTGGAGCTCTGACTGGAGGGCACAGCATGNTCCCAAATAGCAGAGCTGGGCGTGATCCCAATGAGGCACATCCCACTTGGATCAGGCGTGAAAGGTGATGAGCGAAGCACAACCCCACCACTGGCTCCCAAAAGGACCCCAATCCCACACCTGCTCCCTCCTTTCCAGACGTCCCTGTGACACTGCCAGACCCTGCTCCCAAAGGGGGATTCCTGGATATTCCCACCTCTTTAGGGACATCTCCTCGTCTCCCATGAGCAGCAAGCTGCTGGGCTGGGGACGCTGTGCAATCCGTTTGACCATCCAGGGAAAGCTCTCTGGAAGCGCAGCTGCAGCTGCCCTGAGGGTCCTGGATGTTCCCATCCCTCCTCTCTCCCTCTCATTTTCAATACCTTTGCCAGCAAAAGGAAAAAGAAAGGAATTGCTGCTCGCAGCAGAAGTGATTTTCCACTCCCGCCTCTCTCCCACACTTGGATCAACCAGGACCGTGGCCTGAAATTACATTCCATGCATTAACATCAAGCCTTCCCAGAATCCCCCCACACCGGCGGCGCTCCGGGTTTTTCCGGGGTAGTTGGTGGCTCTGTGAGGAGAGTGGATCCTGGTGGTGGTGTTCCCATGGCAGGTGAGCCGGGACGCGGCCCCGTCCCATCCCAGGTGGTTGGGGGACAGGGAGATTCGTTCCATCCCGGAATTTCCGTCGCCCCATGTTTCCCGGGACGCTGGGACGCTCCGTGTCCCGGCGCCTCGGCCCGGCCCGTGCGCCGGGGCTCTCCCGTGTATCCCGGGCCTCTCCCGGTAGTTCTCCCCGGGAGCCACGAGGAGGAGCTTTCAGACCGCACCGCAGCATCCCGCTGCATCCCGCTGCATCCCGCTCCATCCCGCTGCATCCCGCTCCATCCCAGTGCTCCCTCTGTTCCCACACTTCGCAGTGTTCCTGGAGCATCCCTGTACACCCAGGGATCCTGATGCTTCCAGAGCTGCCGGTCATCCCATCTGTTCTCAGGGTTCCCGGTGTTCCTGGAGCATCCCTGTGATTCAAAGGGACAAAATTCCAATGCATCCCAATGCACCCAGTGCATTCCAGTGTTCCTTCTGTTCCCAGAACTCCCAGTGCCTCTGGAGCATCCCTCTCATGGATCCTCATGCTCCCAGTGCGTCCCGGTGCTCCCGGTAAATCCCTCTGTTCCCAGGGTTCTCCGTGCTCCTGGTGAATCCCAATGCTCCTGGTGCATTCCCAGTGCTCACAGTGCTCCCGGTGCATCCTGGTGCTCTTCCCAGGGATCCTGATGTTTCCAGTGCATCCCAATAGCCCTGTTTCTCCCAGTGCATCCCAGAGTTCCTCATGCTCCCATCCCAGCACATCCCAGTGCTTCTGGTGCCATTGGTTCCCCTGGGTCCCTCACACCCATTCCCAGGGCTGCATTCCAGGGATTCCATTCCCCAGCTCCATTCTCCCACCTCAGGACCCACATCTCCTCCCTGTGGAAAACCACTCAGGAAGGGCTGGGTTCAGAATGGGATTTTACCAGAGTTCTCCAGAAGCTGCTCCAGCTCCTGCCTAGTGCTGCTGCCCTGGGGCTTCCACATGGATGGCTCCTGTGTGCTGGGATAGTGGCCCATCCCATTCTTTCTCACTGCTTCTCATCCCATTTTATTCTTTCCCTTCCTTTCTCTTCCTATCCCACCCCATATCACATCCGGTCCCTGGTGCGAGTGTTGGCATGAGGGAAGTGGGAGCATCTCCGAGATGGGCGCCTGCATTCCCGCTCCTGTCCAGCCCCAACCATCACACCCCTCCATGGGATTTCACTTCCAGCTCCTCCAGGATGGATCCCCATCCCTTTCCCGCTGGCAGCCAGGTTGTCGGATCCTCCCTGGCACCGCCGATGGACCGTTCTAAATCCGGCACCTGGGATTGGGGTGGGAGGATTTGCGTCAGCCGGTGACACTCGGCTGAGGAGGGGGATCCCGGCGGGATGAATCACTCAGGGAGGAGTTCCCTGGAGCAGGATGGAGCCCAGAAGGGGTGGGACACTCAGGATGAGATTGGAAGGAAGAGGAAGAGGAGCCTTTCCTGTTCCTGGAGGACAGTCAGGCCGGGATTGTGGGATGTGCCATACTCCTGCCTCCTTCCTGCAGCACCCCGGGATGGGGAGACTCCCTGGAGCCCAGCAGGGCTGAGCTCAGCATTGGTGCTTCCCTCTGCACTTCCCATCTGGAATAACCTGCCCTGGGTGTGTTCCTGCTGGACACAAGGGAGTGGGAGCTCATCCACACTTGGAACCGCAAAACATCAGCAGTGGATGGGGAAGTCCTGCTTGGAGCTCCTCAGATGGGCGCAGACATCCCATCCCATCCCATCCCATCCCATCCCATCCCGTCCCGTCCCGTCCTGTCCCGTCCCATTCTTTTCTCATCCTATCCCATCCCATTCTTTCCCATTGCTTCTCATCTGTTCCTGTTCTTTCACATCCCATTCCCTTCCACTGCATTCCTTCCCACTCATTCCCATCCCTCCCCATCCCACCTCATCCATTTCCATCTGTTCCTAACCTATCCCACCCTATTCCTGCCCCTTATCGCATCCCATCCCTCTCCCAGTCCCCTGGGAAGGATTCCCTCCAAGTGTGGGCAGAGGCCACTAATGAGGGCAAGACCCAGTGGAGCCCAGTTAAGTGCTGGCACTGTCCCAGCTCATCCCATCCAAGCCTGGAGTGCCTCTTTGCATGGAGAACTCCCTGTGGGAAACAAGGAATAGCAAATTCTCCCACTAGTCTAATCCCTCCCAATGTCATCCTCCAGCTCTCGTCTCCACTTCCCAACAAAGCCCCTATCACACATCACGGACACACCCCAGCCACAGGGATGGCTCTGGAGCCTCTGGAATACCAAGACCTCCCTCTCCTTCCCAGCTCTTGGAGAGGAATCGGGAAGAGCGACAGGCACTACTGGAGCGCTGCAAGTCCTCATCCAGGCAATGAAATGGCCCATTCCCAAAATACCCACGAGGATCACACATCCAGGGAAGGCAGCAGGTGCTCGACAGCGCTGGCGGGATCCTGCTGCCTTCCAAATCCTTTTTGGGAATTCAGACAGCCTGCTGCGCCATGGAACGGCTCCATATCCATGTGGGAACAACGGGTAGGGGCAGGAGAGCGGGTTCCTCGTCCCGGTGCTCCCTGCTGCGGCAGGAATTGCTTTCCCGCACTGCGCTGGAGCATCGGGAAGCCCATCTGGCGCTCTCCGTGCCAGGAGCTGGGAATTTGTGGAGCGTGCCGGAGGTGGCCGGTGCCGGACATCTGCTCCCGGCCTCAGGGAGCACGGGAGCGGGAGGGGACCTGCAGCGGTGCATGACTCCGGAGCCGCGGGCTGCTGGAAGCGTGCAGGGAGCTGATAGTCCCAACATCTGTCGGCAGCTGGCACGGAGCCGGAGCCAGAGCCAGAGCTCTCCTTATCCAACACACAGCATTCCTGGGATGGCTGCTGTGTTTGGATTAGGACTGGGCACTGGGGACTCGGTATGGAGCAGAACCAGCCTGTCCCAAGGAGCATTTTCTAGTGTCCCCTTTCCCACTGCAGGACACAAACCCTCCCATCCCACTAGATCGGGTGCCAGAGGCTCTGGTGATGGTGTTGAGGTGGGATCAGATGGGATCGGGATTGCTGTGTCCCATCTTCCTGGCGGAGAGAATGGGAGGAAGTTTCTATTGCCCTGTGAGGTTGTGGGAGACCCTGGCACAGGTTGCCCAGAGCTGTGGCTGCCTTATCCCTGGAAGTGTTCCACGACTGCTTGAATTGGGCTTGGAGCAAGAGGAAGGCATCCCTGCCCATGGCAGGGGACCGGAATGAGATGAGATTTAAGACCCTCTCCACCCCAACCATTCCAGAATTCCATGATTTTCAGCTGTGGTGCTCACACTGAGAAACTGGCCCCTTCCCAAGAAGCTGAAGATCCTGGAATCCTGGAACGGTTGGGATTGGAAGTGACCTTAAGGCTCATCTCTGTCCCTGATTACATGGGAGCTGTTAGAGGGGTTTGGCACAAGCTGTTCCAAATAATCCTTGGCCATTAAATCCCTTCTCCCAGACATTAAGTGCTTCCACAAGCAGCTGTTTATCTCCAGCCGGGATGTCAGGTGGATTCCCACCTTGGCTCTTCCCGTAGCTGGCATGGGATCAGCCTCCCTCCTCCCTGCTTCTCCTATCCCTCCGATCCCACCTTTCTGCATCCATCACAGGCAGGTGCTGGAGGCTTTTCCAGACAGATCTGCTGCAGTGCTCTTGGGGCTGTCCTGGACTTTGCTCCAGTGCCTGCGGCAGGACAGAGATGTTTGGATAACATGCGGATGTGGCAGCACCAGCCATGGATCATCACCCCTGTGCCATCGCCTTCCTGTGCTCCTCCACCCCTGGCTTGGCATGAATTCCTGACATTCATGGTTTTCCCGGAGTCCTTTGTGCAGCCAGACAGAGTTTTTTGGGATATTCAAGCAGTGCTCAGCCCATCTCCCTGCCCAGCCCGAGCTGATGGGGTTCTGTGGGATTTTCTCCCAGGTGCCATGTTTCGGTGTCCACTGAATGAGGATTGGGCATGGCTGTATCTTGGCATCACCCTGGGACCATGGGAACCCATTTCCAGATGGGATTTTTTCCGGAGCTTTTTCTTCTCCAGGTTACTTCTGCCTACACTGCTGCTGCTGCCTTCAGAGGGAAAATCCAGGCCTCTCTCAAGGCTTTGGAAGGAGGGTTCACCCCAGAATGTGTCTGGGGAGGCAGCGAGTCCAAGGTGGCTGGGCAGATTCCCAGGTGTGGGAAAAGTCCATGGAGCTGCTGGTCAGGGCAATGGGTGCAACAGGAATGTCTCTCTCCAGCCCTTTCCTGTCTGATTTTCAGGCAGATCCTTAATTTTCTATCTCTGTTCGATTTTTCCTGATCCCACTGACCTCATCGCTGCCCTCACAGCCATGGGAATCAAAATTGCTCATCCATCCATCCATCCATCCATTCATCTATCCATCCAATGCAGGAATGATTTATCCCTAATTGTACAGTGACTCGGCCTTTCCATCCTCCAAAAAAAAAGCCTGGAGAGGCACTTTGGGAACTCCTGAGGAACCGGAGAGCTTGGCTAATAGAGGTCACCGCTCATTACGGAGCCGTGCTCCGCAAATTATCCGACATCAGGATGCAGAGAGTGGTGGTTTCGGATGCGCTGAGAGCTCCTGGCTCCATGTTGGCAGCACCAGAGCACTTTGGAATGGGCAGGGAAAGGGCAGTGCCTGTGCTGTTGCCTCCCTGGCCAGAGTGTCCAAGGGCAGCTTCTTCCAGCTCTGCCTTTCCCAGGCATCGACCGGCAGTGCTCATGAAAAAAAGATGATCCAAGGCCGGCACTGAAGGTCTGGGAAAGCAGCGGGTGGGAGGATGGGATTCAACAGGATTTGGAGATGGGGGGGGAACCGCTCCCACGCTGTGTCCCAGCATGGCTCTTCCCCCGGCAGCACCTGGAATGCAGTGTGGGATCATCCAAGACACCCTGTACCATCATTCCCAGCTTCCCTTGGGACAGCATCCCCGGTGCTGGGAGCACCGATCACTCCCAAACCCCTTCCTGGCTAGTTCCGGCCTTCCCAGTCAGGATCCAAAGGCACAGCGGGGACTCTGGGAGTCGGGCCCTGCTGAGTCAGGGCAGCGGGGCTGGAGCAACTCCATCGATTGAAACCTGATCCCAAACTGGCTGTGGAGAAGGACCCCGGCACGACCCGGCTTTGAGCTGCCGGGAAGGACAAACCCTCCTGTCTCCGCAGGATTTTGGGAGGCAGGATCCACGCGTCCCTAGCCCAAACCCACTGCAGAGTGTCCTGGTTCCACATGGGTTCTCCTGCATCCCGTGGCTGCCACGGGCTCGGAGCCAGCAGGAAGGATCCGAGCCCTGTGGCGCAGCCTCAGATCCCATCTCACCTGCCGAGCAGCTGCTCCCAGGGGCAAAGTCCACGCTGCAACCTTCAGCCTCCACCTGCCGCCTTTCCCAGCTTTCCTTGGAGTTTTCCGAGCACCCTGGTGATACTGGAGGACCCAGAGCTTTCCTCCTTGTTCCAACATCCCTGTGGAGCCAGGCACCACCCTGACACTGGGAAGGCAGCTGCCTCCGGGACGGGAGAGAGCTCAAACAGAAGCATTTATAGCCAAAATTATCCCCAAAAGACATTTGGAGCATTGGGAAGCTGAGGTTTATAAACACCTCAAACTGGTCTGTGTGGCACCATGGAGTAGGGATGAAGTGGCAGGAGGACAGGGAATATGTGACATCCCCCGTGGCCTCCCACCCTGGATTGTATCTCTCCATCCCCAGCATTCCACATGAATTATAATCCATGTTCCTGGTTCCAATTCTTTCATTCTTATAATATTTTTCTGCCTGGTAGAGGAGCAGGAATAAATTCCTTGGATGGAGAGTGTAGCTCCAGGGCTGCATGGGTGATCTCCCAGCTCTGTGCTGGAGCATCTCAAGCTCTCCACCCAGATCCCTGGTGGCTTCAGGCTCTAACTGGAAGACCCTACAGTTCCCAACGTGCCTTTTTTGGGAGCCACCACACCTTGGCCCCACCCAGGGACACACTGGCGTGCCACGAGCATGGAAAACTCCAGCAGATCCAAAGGGCTGGAGCCTCGCAGAGCAAACAGGGAGGATGTGCCGAGGGCAAATAGCACCGACCACGGCGGGAATGTCCCTTGGAGTCGCTGGCAAATGTGGCGCCAAGCGGCTCTGCCACACGACGGATGCTCCCTCCTTAATTAAAATATCCAGAGGATCCTCAGTCGCCACCGGGATAATTATTCCCATTCAGTGAGGGAGGCCTGGCTGGGGTTCTGCTGCATTTCCCGCTTCCCACTACCCCCATGGGGTGGGCTTCCAGCCTTCCCGGCGGATCCACAGCCCGCGGATCCGCTGCGCTGCTCATCCACGGGCCAGCGAGCTTGTCCATCATTTATCTGCTCATGGAATAACACACGGGAGGATGAGCATCCCCCCCGAGCCAATCTCCGCCGCTCGGCCTCCCGTGCCCCCCGGGGGCCTCTCCCGGGATGCGCACTGGGAGCCACCCGGGGCGGCTCGGCGGATCCCGCCCGGCCGCCGGACCGGTTCTGCCCCGCGCTGTGTTTGCACAGAGAAGGCAAACACGGCCCGGGCTTCCGCAGCGGCGGGAGCGGCGGAGCGGGAGTAGGGAGCGATGGGAACAATGGGAGTAGCAGCCGGGTGCCCGCTGCCGGCTCATTAACATCTTTATTAGCTGTGACAAGCGCCGGGTCACCGCCCGCTCATGTCCGACTTGAGCAATAGCTCGCTTCCTAACCCCCTGTAATTGCCCCCGTTAGGCTCCGAAAATTTCCTCGTTTTCCATGGAATTACCCCCGGCTTGGCCTCAGCCCGGAGGTTAATTTGGATAAACAGCTCCAGCGAGGGGTAATAAATACAAAGGGAAAGGTTCTCTCCGTTGGGTGGGGAGGGAGAAGAGGAAATATCCATTCTGTCCCCCCAAAAAGAGGGAAAATGAGGAGAAAGAAGCGGTATGACTCCTTCTGGAGCAGCCAAGCAGCAGAATGTGCCTTTTCCAGGGAGTCCTGAGCAGGCACTTGGGAGACATCCTGGAGACACAGGAGCGTCTTCCTGCCCAGTGGGGATACGCTGGTCTGGGATTTGGTGTGCCCAGGGAATTAGAATGGCAGGGGCTTCAGGCATCCAGGGATGCCTTTAGGATGGTAGGGACTCAGATACCCAGCAATTTGGGAGCGCAGGCGTCCAGTTGCCCAAGGATTTGGGGCACCTAGAATTTGGAATGGCAGTGGTTTGGGCGCCCAGGGATTGGGGGCACCCAGGAATTTGGAACGGCAGCGACTCAGGTTACCTAAGGGCTCAGGGCATCAGGGACTCACAGGGCCCTATTTTGGGCCAACTTTCTCCTTCCACAGTGGCCCAAGAGGCAGGAAAAGTCTCCCGGGCAGGTGCCGGGGCACGGAGGGCATCGGAGGCTCACGCGTGGCCCTCGGCGAGGAGCGGGGCCCGGACTCGTGACTCAGCAGCGTTCTCCACCCACTTGGCCCCGCTGGAAGTGGCGGCGGGAGCGGCTGAGTGGGAGCGGGAGGTTACGGAGCTGCCGGGCTGTCTGTGCGTGCAGGGATGGGGGTTTCAGAGCTCGCTGGAGTGTGTGGGAAGCGAGCGGAGAGGAGCGGAGTGAAAGCCAGGGCCGCTGCCAAGGGCTCCATGAGAAGATTCCCACGAAAGGGGCAGAAATCATTTCAAAATCAAAATAAAGCTCCGTGGCCACGGGAGGATGCTCCGCCAGCCCCGGAGCACAGAAGGGCAGAGAGATGCCCTTTTCCCAGCTCATCCAGAGTGCCAGGAAGGCTGGCAGCAGGCTGGCACCACTCCCCCTCACTGGAAGAGTTTTGCCAGGGTGTACATGCCAGAGTTAGCCTGGCACGCGACTCTCAGCTGGCTTTCCAAAGTGGGATGTGGCTGGCCCAGGGCCAAGGTGCTGGGAGAAGCCCCCATTCCCAGGGGAGGGGTACGGGGATGGAGTCAGGCACATGAGACCGGATCCCTCATCCCTTACCCCTTATTCCCCAGGCAGGGAATCCCACGGCACTGGGGAGTCGCCGTTGCGCCCAGTTCAGCCCCATCCCTCAATCCGGTGCCTGCTAGTTCAGGGTTTTTATAAGGAGATATTTCCTGCTTCGTTCCCTGCTCCAAACCCAGCCTAGGAGCAAGGAAAGTCCCATATTAGTTCCCCAAAGAGCTTCCAAACCATGGCTGCTTCCATACCATGGAAGGTGGCTTCCTGCCTTTTCCCGGGCCAGTACGACTCCAGAGAGATTCCAGCTGATTCCCAGCGGTTTGGGTTGGAAGGGGCCTTTAAAGGTCATCTGGTCTGAGCTCCATTCCACAAGGCCAGATTGGGCTCTGACTCTGGAGGTTCCCACTAGTCCTGGACCAGCCAGGAGTGTCCCAGCCCCATTGCCCCATCCCGGAATGGGTCTCTGACCACATCACGCCATCCTGGGACGGATCACTGATCCCCTCACCCCAGCAGAATGCGAGAGCCGGCATGTTTCCCAGCTCCGGGAGAAAACCGCCAGTCTCCTTCACCTTTCCCCGCTGTCGCCTCCGTCCACGGGCACACCCTGCATCAGCAGGGTCTTCTCCTTGGCCGCGCTCCCTCGCACCCCGGGGAACCCCAGGCCAGCCCTCCTGGAACCCGACTGCAGCTGCAGGAATTCGCCGGGAATTGCCTTTTGCGCGATGGTGTGGGGGATAGCGGGAGCGAGCTCCGTGAAATCCGCTCCGTGTTTTCC
>WAAG01093417.1:83864-95850 GCA_013390105.1 Tichodroma muraria
TTGCACCCGGAGGCTGCCAGCGCAGGTGAGCCCCGAGCCGCCGGGGAGGGGGGGACGGAGACGCTCAGGACGCGGGGACTCGCACCGGCGGTGGCCGGCCGCTCGCCGCGCCCCCGGGGATCCGCCGTGGCTGCTGCCCGCTTCCCCCCGCGCCTCCCCGGGAGTTACGGTAGTTTGGGGAGAAAGTCACGGCCGCCCCCGTCACCGCGCTGCGGAGCTGCCGGAGCCACCGACAGCCCGGCGACACCCCAACCCCCGCGGGCAGCATCCTGCTCCGCAGCCCCCCAAAAAACACGGGGCGCGCCCCAAATCCCGCTGGGTGCCGGCGCCCGGACAAGCATCCAGTACATCCCCTCTCTCCTCACCCTGCGGAGCTGCTGGAGCTCCGGAGCCCCCCGGGACACCCCCAGCCCCGGGGGCAGCATCCCGCTTCCCAGACCCCCAGCAAACCACCCAGACCCCCGGGAGAGTCACAAATCCCCGCATCCAGACCATCATCCAGCGGTCAGCACATCCCTGCTCCTCGCCACCCGCCCCCTCCGTCCTTCTGGGGCTCCCCGATCTCCATCCTGCTGCACCTCCGGAATGACACCGGGACACGCGGGGGTGGGCGGCTGGGGAAGGGGCTTTCTCCGCCGCGGATTTGCTGAGCTCATGCTCGGAAGGCAGCAGTCGGCCCCGCACCAGGGAATCTGGGACGCTGGCGGGGACGTTTTGGGGGTGCCCGAGCCGGCGCGGAGACACAGGGATGCTGCCGGAGCGATGCGGATCAGCGGGGCCTGGCAGCCGTCCCCGGCCGCGTCCCGGGGCCCGGGGAGCGGGCAGAAGGACAGCGTGTCCTGCGGTGGCGTGGGGACGTGCCGGCGGGGACGCGGGGACAGCGGGCGCCGCCGGGGAGAGCTGCAGGTGCCAGGCCTGCGGGATCCGGCGGGCTGGGGCGCGCCGGGCACCGCCACGCGCTGTCACCCACGGCGGGTGACGGCGTCACCGCTGCCCGGGAGTTGGCAGCTCCGGCCGAGCCGCCTTCGAGGGGAACTTTGCGCCTGCCCGCAGGCTGAGCGCTCCCACCGGGAGCCGCTCCATCCCGTGCCACTGCGACCCTGCAGGGATGCCCGGAGCGCGGCACGGCACTGCTTGGCCCAAGGTCACCCGGCGGGTGGGTGGCAGAGGGGAGAAGCCCACCTGACCCCGGCGGCAGAAGCTTGGCAGGGCTGCCCTTCCCTCCCGGTGCCCGAGATTTGCTCCTGCGTTGTTCCCCCTCCAAACTTTGCACCTGCCCCCGATTTGTCCCCCTTGCCCCTGCCAGATGTCCCCGTCGGCAGCCGGTGGGCCACCGACGGCTGCTTGTGCCATCGGCGGCTCTTCTTGGCAGGCTGGAAGCTCCCAGGGCAGAGCTCGAGCTGCCGGATTTGGGGGGACAGACCCCCTCTCCTCGCTTCCCAAACCCCGTGCTCCCCGGCTGCTGGGGCTCCCGTCACGTGGGAGTTTTCCCACGTCACCGGCGGCGGCTGTGCCGTGGCGCCTGGAGCCGTGGGGTGCTGGGGGGGCACACACCTGTGCAAGCACCCTGGATGTTCCCACCTTTCCCGGATTTTCCAGACGTGGTGCTGAGGGAGTGCCGCGTCTGTCCCCCACCCCGATGGAGGCTGAGGAGATGCTGGCAGCTCACACCCCCGCAGGATTTGGGAAGAGCCAGCCAAGCCACATCCCGGGGTGAAGCAACGCCTGTTGTTCCCCCAAAACCCTGCCCGAGGTGGCACCAGCCTCGTCCTCCTTGTTCCCTGCTCCATGTCGCCGTGCGGGGACAGTGGCTGCGGCCCCCGGCACTGGCTGCGTTTCATGGGTGGAGAAGATGCCGGGAAATTCGGGAAACTTTGCTGCCCAGGGAAAGAGGGATCTGGAGGGTAACGTGGAGCCCGGAGGTGCTGCTGGGGCTGTCTGATTCTGGGGTCGGAGACGCCTGAGGGAATCTGGTCTTGGCTGGCATGGGGTGTTGGAAATTGGGATCAAGCTGAGGCGCTTCCCAAAGCGGCTCCCGCCAGCTGGAGGCATTTTTGGGGAGCCGCAGCGGGCTCTGCTGTTGGGGGTGCACCAGATGATGTGTCAGGAGACCCTTCTGACAGGGCCTTCAGGACCCTTCGCGTCCGAGCGCAAAGCAGAGCTTGGGGCCGCCCGCAAAGGTGCCCTCTGTGCCACAGGGACAACGTCCCCCTCGCTTTGGGAACATCGGACAGCTCCCTTCTCCCCGCCAGACACCCCCCTCCATCCCTGTCCCCACTGCTGGCACCAGCTGTCCCCTTCGGGGCGACGTTCGCATCCCCAAAGCTCCATCTTAGCGCAGCGAGCAGGTGCCGGGGGCCCTGCTCCCCACGTCCCCATCTCTCCCGGCTGGAAGCGTTCCGAGCAGAGCCGCGCGGCGGCTGGAGGTGGTGAATCAATAACCAGGCAGCAGCTGCCTGTTTTCCCCCCGCACCGCCTTGGAGCGGGCGATGGAGCGCCCTGGTGCTGGCGCGGCCGTGGGAGCAGCTCCCCGGGGCTTGGAAGAAGAGCCGGGCTTCCAAAGGAGCCGGCACACGGCGAGGAGCGAGGCGGGGGCCGGCGGAGGGGCTGGGAGCGGGATGAGGGAGCGTGACGGGCGGCAAGGCAGACAAAGAGCGCAGGGATGGCAGCGCACGGGCCTCGCCGGGAGCCAGGCACCTGCTGCAGCCTCGCGTCCCGTGCGGCGCCCACACGGAGCGGGAGCTCCAGACCCACCCGGGACCCCCACCCTGCGCTGCTCTTGGGCCCCCCTCCCAGCCGGCCCCTCTGCTCCAGCCCGAGGGATGCTCCTGACGGCGTCTCGGAGCGTCCCCCGCGGCCTCACCCTGGCCCTTTGTCCCCCTACGGCGACTCCATCCCATTTCCCGTGGCGGTGGGGGGTCCACGCGGATGCTGAGCCCCCCACGGTGGGGGTTCCTTGCTCCCAGCAGTCGCCACCAATTCCAACCCTTTCAGCCTCCCCACGGCCGCACTGATGTATTCCAGGACCCCCCTGAGCACGGCTGGGGCGCAGCAAAGACAAGGATTGGGGGCCTCCCCGCCGGGAAGGGGGTCTGGCAGGGAGGTCCTGCTGATCCCCCCCGACTTCAAGGAGCAGGAGAGGAGCTGGAGGCGGCTTTTCCAGCGCCTGATCTCGCGGCTTTTCCGCCTGCCGAGGAAGAAGGAGGGGGGGGAGCGGGGAATGAAGACAGATGCAGATAATATCGCTGCCACCCCCCGGCCCCCGGGGGCTCAGCTACAATATCCATTATGGATGGATCCGGCAAGGGAACGGCTCCCGGAAAGCCGCCGGAGCGCGGGGATGATGGGCAGAGCCCCAGCGTCGAGCAGGGGGACGGACCACCCTGGCTGTGACGCTCAGGGCATCCCCCATCCCTGTGGGTGCCAGCGTGGCGGTGGCACGGGAGGCTCCGCGCCCGCCTGCCAGCTCCGGGTGCCCCCCCCCAGCGTCCCGTCCCCTCCTGGTGTCCCCGGGCCTGGCTGCAGGAGGGAGAGGGGCACCTTGGGGGGAGTTAATGAGGTTTGAAGGGAAGCGGTCGCGCCGGCGGGGACGGAGCCGGCGCGGCGGCGGAGGGACAGCACAGCACAGCAGCCCCGCTCCCGGCCCTCCAAGGGGGGCACAGCCCGCGGGATGCACCCCAGGGGGCTCCGGGTATCCAGGGAAGGCGGGATGATCGGCTCTTCCCCTGCGGATGAGGCTGTGGGACACCGGTGGCTGCGGGGGGACGTTGGGTCCTGTCCCCGCTCCACCATGGATGACCGTCCGTGCTGCCCCATGGATGACCCTGCCTGTGTGTCCCTGAAGGATGCAGCCCGGGCATCAGGCTCTGCTGGAGGATTTCCACCATCCCCACCTCCCCCGGGCACCTCTCCCACACCTGAGTGCCCAGTCCTCTCTCTGGGGCTTTCCTAGGCCCTTCATTCCCCTCCTCTGCCTCCTCCCTTCGAGCTGCATTTCTCCATCTTCCCATGTGTTCCCCTCCAAGCCTCCTCTTCCTCTTCCAGCACTGCCAGCCCCACGGTCTGAGGGCTGTGGCCGACCCTGAGCATCCCCCATCCCTGAACTCCCTGCGGGAATCCTGTCCCAACGGTGTCCTTGCTGTCACAACACGAGGATCCCGGGTGATGTGACTGGAGGGCACTGCCCGGGGGGAATCAGGGAGCTGGGGAGCCAGCAAGGGGCTCGTGGAGCTGGGATGGGCTGCAAGGAGCTTGCCCGCCCCTGTTCCCTGGGAGCCGCTGGCTCTCTGCCTTCCCTCTCTCCTGCTGTCACCCGAAGGGCTCGGGAATGATGGAGAGCCCTGGGGCGAGAGGCTAAGTGGCCACGGCGCGAGAGCTGGCAGTGCCACTTGGGATGAGAGCCCAGCCCGCTCCTCCGTGCCCGCTGCCAGCGCCAGGAGAGGATTCTGCGCCAAGGGAAGGGGGGCTGGGGTGACTCCAGGGTGGGGAGTGATGCCCAAGGGCTCATTTTGGAGCAGGGATGACGTGGAGAGCCAGCCTGGCCGACGGATGAGCGCCGTCCTCTCGAGAGCAGGGGTTGGGGATGGGTATGGACGCAAACTGCGGGAGCAGAGGGGGCTCGGATCTGGGTGCTCCTCGGGAAGAGAGACGCGGTGGGGACCATGAGGCAAAGAAACCACACGGCTCTCCGGAAATCCTCGGCCAAAAATAGCCCGGCACCAGGGAAGGAGCGCCTTCCCTTGCCAAATTCTCCCTCCATCCCCAGCTCCTGCTTGCCGTGGCTGCGGAGTGGGGACGGGAGGCATCAGGGCTGGAGGGGACACAGGAGGGGCACATCCGTGCATGGCAGCTGGTGGGGACAGGGGATGTCTGGGAGCACCCGGCTGGAGCTGTGCAGAGTTTTGGGACGGTGATCCCCTCCCCCAGCCTCCCGTGGTGGGGCCGGTGTTGGCAGGCTCTGCCACCCGAAGCCCCCCAGGACTCGCAGCTCAGCGTGGGGGAGGCAGAGCCAGCCGGATTGACAGCTCCGGGGGATGGACAGATGGCTGGATGGAGAGGCAGATGTGTACGAGGGATGGACGGATGGATGGATGGATGGAGAGATTGATGGATGTGTTGGAGAGGGGGACGCACGGATAGACAGACAGATGGAGAGCAGACGTTCCCGCCCAGAGCACGCCCAAGGTGCTGAGCTGTGGCACCACTCCTCTTCCCCGAGGCTCATCCCAGGATCCTACCGGGCAGCAAGATGGCCGTGGGGCTTCCAATGATCCCTCACATCTACAAAGCCCCTGGGAGCATGTGGGCAGGTGGCACTGCCGGACCCAGCTGGCCCAGCCTTCCAGCTCTTCCACGTGACACGCCAAGCCTGGCTCATCGCATTCCCAAAATGCCCACTGGGTTGTTACCAGGGACGGCAGCAAAGCCCCGTCCCCCTCCGTGCCCACCCCTTCTCCCTCTCCCTGTGCCAAGGGCTTGGATTCCGCTTTCCTGCTGTGCCCGCCGGAGTCCTGCACCGCTCCCCCCCGCCCCGCGCCCGGGATCCTGCACAGGAGTGAAAGCTGCAAATTCACAGCTTTTCAGCTGCATCCTAAAAATAAGAGGTTTGGGAAATATCGAGCAAATGAGTGGGAGGATGAGAAGAGGAGGAATTAATGGCCTGGCGCCAGGCAGGCAGCATCTGGGAAGCCCCGGCGTGACAACGTGGCCACCTCGCTCCGTGCCGTGCGGCCCTCCACCCCGGCAGCACGAGGGGCTGCTCCGACGCCACATTCCTGCCCTACCCCTTCCCATCCCACAGCTCCTCCCCGGCACCACCATCCCCATCCGGGCTCGGCGGCACATCCCGCTCCGGCTCCGCAGCTCACGACGGCGGCGCACGGTGAAATGTTGAGGGGGAGGGGGGCACGCACTGCTCGCTTGGCACCTTCTCCCGCTGCCCTTTTCCTGGGAATGCGCGCATTTCCGCTGCCGGTTTGGCGGCTTGGCACGTGGAGCTGTTTCTCCATGTGGAGCTGCGGATGTCGGCTTTGATCACCACTTCCAGGGAGCTCAGCAGGAGCCTGGCTTGGGGGGGCTCCCCACAGCTTTGATTCTCCCCCCTAGGGCACTTGGCATCCATGGATCTCGCCGCTGGAACAGGGTGAGTGGGAGGATGCTCCAGGAGATGGGGCTGCGATACTAAGAAGCAGCCAGGGAGACATAGTGTCCACAAAAGCTGGGAATTTTGGGGTCTGGATCCAAAAGTATGTCCCTGAGAGCCTGGACAGGGCCATCCTCATTGGGACACCTTCAGAGAGGTCGGTTCCAGCCATGGTGTCTCAGGTGTGAGGCTTGTTCCAAAGCATTTTGCTCGTCCAAAGCCTCTGGCACTCCATGAAGATTCCAGCCTCTCCATCCTCTTCAGGAGTTATAGTTTGGGAGGGCTGGAACCATCCCTGGATGCCCCCTGCAGGGGCTTTGCCTTCCCGGCATTGCTCCAGGGCCATGGGCTTTGGCTGGAAGTGATGGCGGAGATGTCGGATGGGTCTGAATCCTGGGATAGGCACAGAGAAACAGGGAATTGGGAGGGGAATGGGTGGAGCTGCCAATGAGCCTGATGGTCTCACCGTGCCAGGCTCAAGCCATGCCTGTCCTGGAATGTGCACAGGGACACCAGCACCACAAAGCCACCAAGGTTGTCCAAGGCAGCTGGGGTGCACAGGGACACTGGGATGCACAGGGACACCAGGAGGTGCAGTCTCGCTGGGATGTATGAGGCTACCAAGACGCACGGGATCACTGTGATGCCCAGGGCCGCCAGGATGCACAGGGATGCTGGAATGTGCAGGCTCACTGGAATGCCCAAGGCCACCAAGATGCACAGGATCACTGGGATGCCCAGGGCCACCAGGATGTACAGGGACACCAGGATGCTCAGGGACACTTCAGGGTGTCCCTGGAATGGGCCGTGCCACGGCTCCCACATCCACCATTCCTGCACACGCCAGAGCTGAGCCACGTGTTGGATCCGTCGTCACCGGCAGCTTTTCCCTACTTCGGGCGGATCTTGCCGGACCTCTGGCTCACACGCCGCTGGAGAGGACTAATCCCTCTCGGATCTCTGTGCCTCTCCTTGTGCCTGGGTCGGGTTTGAAGTGTTTCCTCACATCCACAAAGGCCAGAGCTCGCTCGTGCTCCAAAGGCAGCTAATCCCGAGCTCGCAGGAGTGGCGGATAAAGGAGGATAGGCACATGACCGCATCCCTGTCTCCCAAGCATTCCCCATCTCCCACTCCAAAGTGGGCACTGTGAACGGTGCAGGGGGTTCCCTGCTTATCCTAAATCTTCCATGGAGACCCTTCCCCTGAATCCAGAACTCCCTCCACTGGCACAGGGACCCTCTTCCCTGACATGAGGACCCTCTGCCTGCATCCAGAGCCCTCTATGCCTGGAACAGGGACCCTCTTCCCTGGCTCACGCAGCACTGCACAAATCCCACGCCAGAGAGATGTGGCACTAAGGAGGCAGGTAATCCCCTCATCAATAACGGCCTGGAAAAGTGGAATTATATCCCGGCAAGTGGCATTGAATCCTGACGAAAGAGCCGCAGGGATGTTCCCCCCCCTTCCCAGCCTCCACAGCATCCCCTGCTCTGCCAGCACGTGGGACGGGATTGGGACCTCGATCCCTCCGAAGAGGGACGTGGTGTCTCCGCCTCGTGGCCCCCCCTCACTGTGCCCTTGGGATGAGGCAGGACCAGCGAAGGGCCGCTGGGATTTGGGACATGGCCGCTGGGACCCCAGGACCGTGGACACTCAAGTCCCACCCAGCCGTCTCCACGCTCCCGCCTGGATCCGCGCTGGCAGCCGCGGAGATTTATGGAGAGCGGCAGGGAAGGGGGGCCAGCGGCGGCGTAAGCAAGCGTCGCGTTTTCACCCTGTCACCCGCTCCCGGGGCTGTGTCCCGGTGCCACTCAGCCCCCCGCGTTCCCCCTGGATCCACCCGCCCCAGGGCATCCCATGCCGCGCATCCCAACCGGCTCAGGGACCCCCACACCGCGCCCCAGGGTTGGGGACGCGCCAGGAGCTCCGAGCGAGAGGCTCCGAGTCGTTAATTAACCGAGTGCTAATTGCCTGGAAAACGAGTCATTTAAGTCATGCTGAGGGCGGCGCAGCCTGGGGGCTGGAATCGCTCCCCCCGCCCTGGGGACACGGCGTGATCCCAACGGGAAGGGCCGGACTGATCCCTTGCTCAGGGACACCCCCTAGAGCCCCCCAGGGAGGATCCCGCTGGTGAATCCATCAGGGTCATGGGGTGACGCCAGGTTTGGGGGTGTGGTGGCACTCTGGCACGGGGAATTTGACCCCGGGAGCCGGCGCTCACTGAGGTCCCTCTCCGGACGCTGCCGCGGCCGCGGTGGCCTCCGCAGTGCCCACCCCTTCCCTCGCCTTCTCCTTTGATTCCCTCTCTCCAGATTAATACGAGGATGAGCTTGACCCTGAAAGGATCGAAGGATCTGTTGGAGCTCCGGGCTAAGCCAGAGGGGTCACGGTGTTCCCAAGCTGGAGCAGGGAGCACCAAGCCGGGGGCCAAAGAGGGCTCATCCCAATTCCCGGTCCGCCCAATAAACCCCGGTGCCACTTGAGCTGGTCGGGGTCCCACCCGAGGAGGGGTGCCCGGCGCTCTTGGCCGTGCCAGCTGCTTCCCATTCCCCCGGCAGTTTATACAGCCGGGGTTTATAAATGTTGGAAATTAAGGGCTGGTCCCAAATTCCCTCCTAGGCAACAGTTGCTATGTGAGTTTTATACACAGGCTCCTCGTGATCCGGGAGCGATGGAGGAGCTGCCTTTGGATGGAGAGAGCACGGGTGCTGCAAGGGGGACTTGTCCCCAAAGCCACCCCCACCGCATCCCACCCTCATATTCTCCTCAAAGAATTTCTATAAATCTCCCCTTCATGGTCATCATCCCCTTCCCTCGTCTGATTCCAGCAGGGATGTGGGAGCTGTGGGTGCCTCAGCACGTACCAGGGTGATTACCGAGCCCCGATCCCCCCTCCTGGTCCACTCTGACTCACCCCGGCCTCAGAGCCGCCGGGAAATTTCGTTACAATAACAAGGTCTGCGGGTGAATTAATTATTAACATTTATTGTTTAATATTTATACTGCAGCACCGCTCCCGGCGCTGCTCCGGCCTCGCCACCTCCCGCCGTCAGCTGGGGCTCCCGCCACGGACAATCCCATCCCAGCGGGCACGGTGGGGTGTGGAGCATCCACAGGGATGCTGTGGTGGGGGTCCTGCCTGGAGACAAAGCTGAGCCGGTCTGGGATCCCACTGGACCCCCCCGAGCCGCTTGGGTCCGTATTCTCATCCCACAGTGGTCACTCCGTGTGCTGGGAGCATGGACATGAGCAGAAGTGCTGGATGAGGTTGATGGGTCCTTCCCACACTTTTGGTGTCCCCAAAGTTGCCCCCACGGTCAGGCTGGGGAGGAGCCTGTGCAGCCTGGTCTGCGCTGCCATTTGGGATGAATCCGTGTGGGATTGGCTCACAAAGCAGCAGCCGTGGCCTTTGCCGGCCGTGCCATTGCTCCCAGGGTGCCAGAGGGGATTAAAGCTCCTACCTGAGCTCCTGGGAAGCACTCGGGGCTGGAATCCCCCCATGACACACTTGCTGGGAGCCCAGAAGCCAAGGGGGTGACGGGACGCTGCACAATGGGGTTGGAGCCTGTTGGACCACATTCCCTGCGTTTTCCTTCCCTGTACCCTGGCACACACCAGTAACACTCCAGGATTTAGGTCTGACCCCCACTTTGTGCTCTTCCTCCCCCAGGGACCCCCTCCCGCGACGTCCTCCTGGTTTCAGCCATCATCACCGTCAGCCTTAGTGTCACCATCATCCTCTGCGGGATCTGCCAGTGGTGCCAGCGGAAAATGGTGAGTGTCCGGCTTCCCTCCCGCCTTCCAGGCACCCCGGTGCGCCCCCCGTGCCATCGGCCAGGGGGCAATTCCCACTTCCAGGGCAGCAGCCCGGCGGAGACAGCTGCCCGGAGCTGCCGGCTGCAGCTTTTATTTGGGCTTTTCCGGATGTGCTAATGAAATGTTTGGGCGAAACTGTTTGTGTGGCACAAAGGGAAGTTTCCAAATATATGGATATATATTGGTGACGAGCCGAAACGAGCTGGCCCCTGTCCTGCTGGGCACGCTCCTGCCTGGAAAAGCCCCGTGGGAAGGCGGCCAGCCCGTCCCTGGCAGCGCCGGGCGCCGTGAGCAATCCCTGCCACCCGCTGTGCATCCCTACTTCCCTATCCGATTCCCATCGGCGGCTTGGGACAGCGCTCCCTCCCGCCCCGCATCCTTCCTCCTCCTGCTCCTCTCCCGCGAGCAGGACGTGCTCGGCCGCGTTTCCTTCGCCATCAGAATCGAATCTGGGTCAAGTGCTGTGATGGCAGTGGCGCTTCCTGCCGGGGAGATGCCCGCCCCGAGCCGTGGGAAGGCAGCATTCCCTTGGGAATGGGAGAGAGGGTCTGCCTGGCGATGAGGCAGCGGGAGGGCACTGGGCAGGAAGGGCCCTTCCAGGTGCCACCCAGGGAATGGGGAGAGAGAGCTGGTGGAGGAAAAAGCACTGGAAAGGAGGAGGCAGGAGCTGGCAGAGGAATAAACAAGTGTAAATTGGCCAGGAAGGCACATCCCAACCGGCCCTTGACAGCACCCGGAGCTGGAGCAGCTGTGTGGGAATGACGGCCAAGCCCGGTGGGACGGCTCCGGGCCATGCCCACGCGGCCACTGCTGCCGTGTCCTCATGAGCCCCGAGCCACCACAGGCGGGGACATGGATGAGAGCAGGGTTGGGGAATGATTCCCTCTGGGATGGCTTATGACCATCCAGGGAGGTCAGGCACCCCCGTGCCTCCCGGCAGGATTAGCCCATGGGCATCCAAGGAGGTTGCAGGTGTTCCCCTGCGGCTCTTGGCAGCATTAGCCCTTGGGCATCCAAGGATATCCAACATCCCTCCAGTTCCTGGCATGATTTGCCAATGTGAATCCAAGGAGGTCCAGGTGTTCCCCTACAGCTCCTGGCAGCATTAGTCCTTGGGCATCCAAGGAGATCCAACATCCCTGCAGCTTCTGGCAGCGTTAGCCCCTGGGAATCCAAGGAGGTCCAGGTGTTCCCCTGCAGCTCCTGGCAGGATTAGCCCATGGCTTCCCAAGGACACTGTGCCAAAGGTCCAGGTGTCCCAGCAAACCAAGGAGATGGCTCCATGTGGGCATGAAGAGGCTGGGAAGAAGGAGAAAGGAGAAACATTCACATTCCATGGGCAGGCTGGATCAGGCCTGGCTCTTGAGATCCAGAACCAGTGAGATGAAAGGGCTGGTTCTTCACCCCATCCTGCTGTGGCAGCTGCTCCCATCCCACCTCATCCGCCTGGCACTGCATGGAGCATCCTTGCTCCCAATTGTTGGATAATTGGAATTAACTGGCTCCTGCCCACCCTGTCTCAGAGCAGCGCTCGGAACCTGCCGGAGTGCCCTGATTACCAGCCCCAGTTTGGAGCCAGCTCCAACTTCATTATCCTATGGCAGCACTTCCCTGGCGCTGGGAAATCTGAACTCAATTAATTCAGGCCCAATTAGGCCTAAAATTATCCACTCATTCCCAGTGAGGCCATGGAATGGGATGCTGGCAGCGGTGGCCATGCTGTCCTTCGGGTGATGCAGGGCATGAGCCCCCAAGGACCATGGGATGGAGCCTTTGGGAATTTTGCTGCCTGGATGGGTGAGGTGAGCCTGGAGACCCTAATGGAAAGGGCAAAATCCAGGTCAAACTCTCTAAGTGGTGGCAGCTCCCATCTTCCACTGGGATACTCTGGGGATCCTCTGCCATCCGCTGATTCCCCTCTCCTCTCTTTTCCACAGGGAAAGCGTTACAAGACTTCCCTGGAGACTGTGGGAACTCCGGATTCCAGCCGAGGCCGCAGCGAAAAGAAAACCATCAAGGCGGCGCCAA
>WAAG01093417.1:95884-117829 GCA_013390105.1 Tichodroma muraria
TGTGGGGGGGGGTGGGGGGGGGGAGGAACAACGGAGGTGGCCATCCCTTCTTCCAGTGGGAGAGGGGCTCCAGGAGACTGGGAGAGCTGGTGGGTGTCTCCAGCATCCTTGCGTATCCCACTGAGCCGTGGGCATGATGGAGTCATGGGAACATCGGCGCGGGTGTCCCCAGGGATGCTCCGGGCCTCGGTGTGTGGATTCTGAACCCTGCCTGGCAGGGCTGGAGTGGCTCTGCATCCCACAGGCATTCCATGGAGAAAGGAGAGCGGAGCTGGGGCCTCCCACGGCGCTGGGTAGGGAGTAAAGTGGAGGCTGGAAGCTGAGGGGGGTCTCTTGGGCATCCCTGATCCAGCACTGCCTCTCCGCACCCTCCAGAGGCCTCCAGGGAGGAGGGAGCTGGACCACCAAGAGGGAAAAAGCTCCTGCCTGGAATAAGCCTATGGAAAACTTCCTCCCATGGCTGGCCTGGGTGTTTTCTGGGTGCAGGGGCACCTGGCCGGCTGTTCCTAGCCAACCAGGATGAGCTGGGAATGGAGGGGAAGGCGCATCCCACCCGATGTCACGGCACAGGCAGCTTTCCCAACCTCCAACACATTCAATACAGCTGGGATCGACCCGGAGCTGCAGGTGGGCATCGGGGGCTTTTCCAGTCTCCCAGCACCAGTGGGGAGCCGCTGGGCCCCCAGCCCCTGGACACAGCTCCGGTGGCTTCCCAGAGCCAGGAGGGCAAGGTTCTGTGCCGGCAGCAGGCCGGTTCCACAGGAAGGGATCCGCAAGGGAAGGGACCCACAAGGGAAGGGACCCATAAGGGAAGGGACCCGCGAGGGTCTCCAACACGCAGCAGTGCCATGGTTAACCAAGCGCTTCCAGGACCCGGCTGTTGAGCAGGCGAGGACACACGGACACACGGACACACGTGCCGAGGGCACACGGACACACATTTGGGAATGCCGTGCAGGCACCGCGCTCGCCGACGCCTCCCTAACCCCCCCACATCCTTCTCTCCTTCCCAGCCGCTGGAGCTGCTCGCTCCTGTCTCTCCACAGCTCTTCCCACCCATCTATCCTTCCGTCCGTGTCCATGTGTATGTGCGTGTGTGTGTGTGTGTGTCCGTGTCCAAGGGGTGGGCTCCCCGTCTCTCTCCGCAGGATCCTGGCGCTCCGGGGGCGGAGAGCTGCTTTTCCTTCTCTCTCGCAGGAATTCAGCTTCTCTCTCTTGTATTTCCCTTTTCTTTCTCCCCCGGAATCCGGCCGCTGTAGCGATCTAGACAGAGACTTTTGGAATAACAATGACAACACAGTGCAGCAGAAATGGAGCTCCTACCCTCCCAAGGAGTTTATCCTAAACATTTCTCCTTACGCTCCGTACGGTGATCCGCGCCTTTCCCTCAAGTGAGTCTCTCCTTACCGGGTTTGCTCCGTGTAGTGAGTATATGGGCAGCACCCACTCGCCTTCCTCCTCCTCTTCCTCCTCCTTTCCCTCCTCCTTCTCCTCCTTCTCCTGCTCCCGGGCTCCCCGCACGCCACCCCATGGGCCGTCCCATGGAGACGAGCAACCCCTCCTTCCCGCATTCCCGGGGCCGGCCGGGATCTCCCTCCAGGACGGGGTTGCGCGTTGGGGGCACCCCCTCGGCGCGGGGACGGGTCCCCCCGGGGCTGGGCTGCCGGCGAGCGGGACCCCCCTTCCCGAACCCTCTCCCTCCTCCGCCCTTTCTCTTGGATGTTTTGCCGAGGCCCCCGCGCACCCCGCGGCCAGGACCCCTTTTTTTTTGCAGTGCTGATGTCTCTCTTTCTCTCTCTGTCTGTCTGTCCGTCTCTTGTCCGTCTGCCCCCTCCGGCTCTGTCGCCCTCCCCTCATTCCCCGACGGCTCCCCACGTTTTCCACGTCCATCCGTGTGTCCGTCCGGCTCCCTTCGTGTCTGTCTGGGGGGGTCCGGCCGCCGGCCCGGCCCAGTGGCTCTCTGTTATCAGGGGCCAAGCTGACGGCGTCGGCCGCCGCCGGGCTGTCCGGGGACCGCGACGGCCGGCCCGGGGACAAGCAGCGGCTCGGCGAGGATGGAATGAGGAGCAGCGTGTCCGCCCACAGCGAGCCCGGAGCGGGAAAGGCGGCACGGGGCCGCTGGCACACGGTGCAGAGCCACTTGGCCGCAGGGAAGCTCAGCCTGTCCAAGTGAGTGAGCACGGCACGGTCCGGCAAGGCACGGCCACGGCCACGGCCGGCGAGCCCGGGCGCCCGCTCCCCGCTGCGGATGCGCTTGGATGGGGGCCACCGACGGGTCCCCGGGGCTGCCGACAGGTCCCCAGGACCACCGTGCCGAGGGAGAGGAGGCGTTTCCCGTTTTCCCGGCGGTGTTTTGGCTCAGGGGCAGCAGAGGAGGCAGCCGGGCACGAGCAGCACCTTTGGGTGCTGTCCCCAGCGTATTTCCAGCGCTGAGGGTGGCCTTGCCCGGTCCCTGTGGGAAGCGGCTCAGCGTTCCCAGCTCGGTTTCTCAGGGCAGGCAGCGCTACCTCGGCGGTGTCCCAAAGGCAGGAGGTGATGTCCCATGCTCCCATCCCTCAGGGACAATCAGGGACAGTGTGTGGCTTCTTCCCTCCGTGCGCTCCCTTAACCCCTGGCACAGCCACCGGACCCGGCGCCGGCACCACAACCTGATGCCGAGAAAAGTTGGGGCAAGTCCGGGACTGATCAGATTTGGGGAAAATCCGAGCTCTGGCAGGCTCTGGGGGGCTTCAGGCCGGGGTGGGGGTCTCGGCGAGACCTTTCACTTCTGGCAGCTCCGTGGCTTCGGCGGAGGGTGACGGGGGCGTGCCGGCTGTGGGCTCCGTCCGGCATTCCCGGTCTCTGTTGCGGTTCTCCGCGCTGGGATGCGGCAGCCGGGGGGTCCCGGCAGCAGCGCCGGCACTCCGGGAGGGCACGGAGACACCGCCCATTCGGCCTGAGGCTGCTGCGCTCCAGCTGGGCACTGGGAAGCAGGAGGGAAAGGCGAGCAAAAGAGGGAGCGGCGCAGCCTTCAGCCGTCTCCCCGCTGGGAATGCGGACAGACGGATGGGCTGGCGCAGGCGGCAAGGGCAGGGTTAAAGGGATGTGGCGGAGCATCCCGTTTTCCAGCATCCCCTCGGCGCAGCGCCGCCGGGATTGGGGGTGCCCCGGGAGTCCAGGCCGAGGGTCTGGCTGTGCGTGCCTGTGCCAGGGGATCCATCCGGGCACGGGCAGGGCGCGGTGCCGCCTGGCACGGCGCTGGAGGAGCTCGCGCCTCCAGCTGGCGCGGGGCCGACAGGAGCCAGATTTAGTTTCCTGCGACTGAGAGGTTGTAAATTGAACTAATTTAGGATTCGATAGGAAAACGAAAGGAGGTCGGCGTCGGCGCGGAGAGGGGGGCGGCAGCGTCTGGGCAGTGCCTTCGGCCCCGGCCATGGGGCTCCGTCCGTCCTAGCTCTCCGCTCCTCTCCACTCCCTTTCCTCCTCTCTCTCTTTCTCCCACTTTTCGCTCTTTCTTCACCTCATTTTTTTTTTTGGTTATGTTTTGTTTTGGTTTTTTGGAACTGTCTATCCCTCCCCGCTCCTTCTCTGTCCCCGCTGCTGGCATTGCACGGCGGCACAGCTTCGCCCCGCGGTCCCAGCCGGCAACGCCGGTACGGGGACAGGGCCGGTGGCTGCTGCTCAAGGCCACTCCTCGGTGCCAGGCGGTGGTCTCGGGAGGACTTTCCTCCCCTGATCTCGTGGCTACGAGCTTCCCAGGCTGCCGTGGGCAATCCAGCGCACTTGCATGGCCTGTGCCACGCATGTGCTGCATGGCCAGCGCCGCTTCCTTGGGGCATTCCGCTGCTCTCTCTGCTCCGCCGCCCACACAGAGCCCGTCCGCCCCGGGTCGGGCTGCTCCGCTCTCCGTGTCCCACCAGAGCTGCGTCCGTATCCCCCAATCCCATGATCTCCCACCCCGGTTGGAGCCTGGCTTGGCCCTGGGGACGCCTCGCTGGAATGTCACCACCACGGGGGTTCGGCCCCCGCCGCGGCGCTGCGGGATTCCCCCCTTCCCGCAGCGTCCAGCACGGAGGGGATGGGACGCCGGGCCCCCGCGGCGCCGCTGCTGCGTGCTGGGCCGGACTGGGAGGGACTGGGACGCTGGGATGGGCTGGCTGGCAGCACGTGAGCGGGCGCCACGGGATTTGCCTCCACGCAGCAGCCTAATTATCCCGCAGAGCAGGTCGGCCGGCGTGCTGGGAAGGCGCTGGCAGAGCGGCGGCCGCGGGAGCGGGTGGGCATCCGGCCCTGGAGAGCCCCCCGGGAGGCAGGATGGTGGCGGCCCGAGCCCCCCGTGCCGCCGGCAGGGCCGAGCCGCGGGCGAGAGGCGGAGGATCCGGGCGCTGCCCCCGCTGGCTCCCGCCGGAGCGCTCCCTGCGCTGGGGCATCTTCTCTCTAACTCTCTTCTTTTCCTTCCTTCAATTTTGCCCCTTCACCTTCTTCTCCTTTCTCTCCTCTCCTCTACCCTTCCTCTCCCTAAGTTTCGAGGACTCCACCCTGTCCACAGCCACTACCCTTGAGTATATCCCCACCTCAGCAGGCGATCCCAAATTCCAGAGGCCCCGCACGCTCGTGCGCCAGCAAAGTCTGCAGCAGCCCCTGAGCCAGCACCAGCGCGCCAACCACAGCCAGCCCACCACCAGCCAGAGCCTGGGCCACCTCCAGGCCCACAGCGGCTCCTCCGCCGCCGCCGCCAACTCCCGGGGCTCCCGCGGCGGCCCGGCGCGCCAGGGCACCGCCGCCGGCTCCAAGCAACGGATGGCCGGGGGCAGGAGCCGCTCCAACCCCGGCAGCTGGGACCACGTGGTGGGGCAAATCCGCAACCGCGGCTTGGACATGAAGTCCTTCCTGTAAGTATGCGTTTGCCACCGCTGCCCTCTGCATTCTCCTCTCCACCCCCCTCCATTCCTCTCTCCATCCCTTCCCCTCCTTTACTCTCTCTGCTCCATCACTCTCCATCACCCTCTCATGTGTTCTATCCCTCTGCTCCTTTGCTCCCTCCATTCCCTCTCCATCCCCCTCTGCTCTGCTCTATCCTCTGCTCATCCCTCTCTAGAATCCTCTCTCCCTCACTCTCTCCTCTGCTCCTTCCTTCTCCTCATCCCTCTCTCCTCTGCTCCTTTCACTTGCCCCGGCGTGGCAGCTCATCTGTCACACACTGCCCATGGCCTGCGGGAAGGGCCATGTCCCCCCCAGCTCACGGGAGGCTCAGGGAAGGGGCTGATGCACTTCCCCAGTGTGCTTTGCCACGTCCCTGGCCATCCCCTTCCATCCCCAGGGATGGCCACCAGCAAGGTCCTCAGGGAGTAACGTTGTCCCAAGTTGTCATGATGCGGCTGGCAGAGTCTCCCGTGTCAGGGTGACCGTGAGTTGAGCCCTGATATCATTCCTAGCCAGAGGAGCTGTGGGATCTTTAATCCGCCTTAACCCCATCTCCTCCATTGGTGCTGGATTTCCAGCACCAAACCCCAGGGACTAATCCGAGTCCCATGTTGTCACCGTGTCTCGGCACATGACGTTGTCCGTCCTCTGCAGAGCTGGGCCCCCCGGCTCCATCTTCCCTTGGATTCTCCAGCTCCTCCCTGGCTGCTCTTTGCCCCTGGCATCCTGGAAAAGGAATGCTGAGGTCCCAGCTTTGCTTTCCACAGGCTAGTGACACTTGAAGGGGGACGCAGGACTGACCCTTCCATGAGTTGACACAGCATTCCCTGCATCAGGATTAGATGAGAGACACAAATTTGGGTGCCCATCCCACCCCTTCCTGCTCTGGTGAGAGGGTTGAACCCTGGGGTGCGCTGCCCAAGATCCCCTCTCCACTCTGCCCTCTCCCAGGTTCCTCCCAGCTCCATTTCCCGGCTTCCCGACATGGAGCTGAAGCTCACCAGCCATCCCGAGGGTCACGTTCTCCCTGTTTACCCAGCGCCCGTGCTGGTTCCAGCCTGACTTGGCGGGGAGGGAGCAGCTGCAGAGCCCAGACCTGCCGAATCAGCGCCTCTTCCCAGCGGAGGAGCCGCTGTCATTCCCCACCGCCTCTTTCCCGATCCATTGATTTTTCTGTCGCTCTTCACCCTGCTCACCCTCCCCGGCGCCACGGCATAAATGCGGTTACAGACCCGGTGAGGGCAAAGAGCCTTGGCCGTGGCACCGCCAATCCCTTCCTCCATGGAATGATGCTGGCACCTCACTCCTGTCACACTCTCCCTCATTCTCAGCCCCTCCAGGCACCTTTTCCCCCCTTTCATCAGGATTTTGGCATCCTCCCTGTCCGGACCGGTGGAGGAGAGGGACGGTGCGGGTATCCACGCGTGCCGGGCTCCCCGGAGCCAGCGCCTTTCTCCCCACAGCCCTGTGTGCCCATCCCGGCCATCGTCACCTCGCAGGAGCCGGCGGGGAGAACCGGGGTCCCCTTGCCGCCGGGGGTCCGCGGGACGCCGCCGGCTCCTGCCGGTTCCCTGCCTGACGCTGTGTTCTCCTCTCTCTTTCTCTCTCTCTCCCGCTGCCGGCGGGACCGCACGGGCAGGGAAGGCCGGATGGTGGTGTTATCCCTGGTTTTGGGACTCTCAGAGCAAGATGACTTTGCCAATATTCCCGACCTGCAACCCGCTGGGACGCAGCCGAACCAGGCGAACGCTCAGGGGGACAAGAGGTATGAGCGAGGACGAGGCCAGTCCCGCAGGAGAAGGAGACGAGGGCCTCACCCAGGGTGGAGGAGGAGGAGGAGGAGGAGGCTGGCCTCGTGGAGCGCGAAGGTTGGAGCGGCACAGGGTGGCCCAGCGGGCACCGGGACGTCTGAGCTCTCCCCAGCACCGGCACCCGCGGTTCTGCCTCCGGAGCAGCGGCACCGAGAGGACCCCCATCCCTTCCTCCTCCCTCCTCTCNGGCTGAGCCGCGTCCCATCCCGACACGCTGCCGCCACCTCTATCCCGGCGGGATGGGCAGCTCCCCTGGGGATCTGGGGACACCGCTGCCGTGGCAGGGGGGCAGAGCGAGCGCCACAGGCCGGGGGGGACGCCGAACCCCCCGTTCTCCTCCAGCACGGCACAGCTCCTCGCCTCCGGCTGCTTCCCGCATTCCCCGCGTGCCGCAGGCTCGGCAGCGCATCCAGCCCTGGCACCGGCGCCCGGCCGCGGCCACCGGCGCTGGCTGGCAGAGGCAAAGGGTCCGTGCGCCGCCGGGAGCGGGTGTTCATCCCCTCCGGAGAGGGGAGGAGGTGTGAAGCCGGCGGGCGCTGCCTCCCCGTGTGCTCGGCGTGCGGATGAACTGGCACCGTTCTCGCCCGCCGGCTATTTTTACCCTGCTCCGCTTGGTTTCGCTCCATCTTTTAGCACTTTCCTCCCCGGCGTCGCGCTGCGCAGCCGGTCCCCACCGGGAGCACCGGCAGCCCGTGCCGGCCGCCGGCTGCCCCGTGCCGAGGGGACGGGGACGTGGGACACGGCGGGTGGGTGGCTGTGCCGCAAGACCCCGCTCCCCGCTTGCCGCAGCTCCCTGCTCCAAAACCCCATCCCAGCACATGCATGGCACTCCCCACCTCCATCCCTCCCGCTCCTCGTTCCCTGGGCTCCGCTGGACCTGGCGGGATCGGCCGGCGGAGGGGACGCGCTCCGGCAGCCTCGGCTCCCTCCCGCCCACCGACGATGCCGACCACCCGCTCTTCTTCTTCAAAACATCTCCTCCATCCCTGTTTCGCAGCTTCTTCCTTCCAGCCTGTCCCAGGCGGCTCCAGCCCGCCGCCTCGGCGTGTCTCCTGTCCCGGCGACTCCGTCTGTCCGTCCATCCACCCCGCTCCTCTCTCCCATTCCCTCCCGGCAGGCCGGCGCTGGACGACGCTGCTCCTCCTTTCTTTTGCTCTCTCCCGCTCTCTCTCCCGCTATCCGTGACCTCCGCCGGCATTCCTGGCTCCACCGGCACCTCCTCACTCAGCGGCCCTGCCGCCGGCTCCTCTGCCTTCATTTTCCCTGGTTTTAATCTAATTTTGCCTCCCCAGCTGCCTCGGCCTCTCCGGTCCTTCCTGGGTGCCATCCCGTGTGTGTGTGTGTGTCCCCATCGCCCCCTCATGTCCCCTCCCCGTGTGTCTGTGCGTGCTTGGCGTGGTGGCGCGTGTCCGTGGCATGTTGTGGCTTCCCGTGTGTCCCTGCGCCTCTCGGTCCGTCTGGTGGTTTGTCACTGTGTCCCAGCTCGGACAGGAGCCGTGGCAGGGGGGTGGGAGCATCCCGGGCTGCCTGTCCCCTCCGCCACGTGCCTGTGTCCCGTTGTCCTCGTGCCTCGTGGCAGCGTGGCCTCGGCGCATTCCTGCCCGTCTCCATCGCTGCTCTGTCCGTCTGCCTCCCGCCGCTCCCGGCTGCCCACCCTGCCCGGCACCGTGCCTGGGAGCCACCATGTGTGGGGACAGCCAGGACAGTGATCCCGGGGGTGTCTCAGCCACAGGAAAGTGGGGCAGGAGGCAGCAAGCCCAGGTGGAGCACCCATGGGTGCCCGGAGCCCACCAGGATAAGGGGCTGTGAAGAGCAGCCAGAGCCGTGGGTGCTGTGGGGACGGTGCTGTCCCTGCCATCGTCGTGGGACGTGGCCAGGGGGACCTGCGGTCATGCCCTAAAGGTGCCAGGCCACCAGCTGGCTCCGGGACCGTGGCCGGGATGCTGGTGGGCTGCAGCCACCACATGTCCCGGCAGCATCCATCGGGCGCTGGCACAGCCCAGGCTCAGTATCCGCTGGGAGAGGGCGCCCAGGAAGCCCCTCGCTGTCTCGGCCTCGGCTCCCAGCCCCTCTCCTCCAAGGCCTCTCTTCCCGCAGGTTGCCGGCCGGTGGGAAGGCTGGGAACGCAGCACCGGCACCGGGGCAGCCGCCACACGATGAGTCCGACCGCAAGACGGAGCCACACTCCTCCGTCTCCGACCTGGTCAACTCCCTGACCAGCGAGATGCTCATGGTGGGTGGGTGGGGTGCACTGGGTTTGGGGGTCTCCACAGTCGGTATCCAACTCTCCCAACTCTTCCCTGTGCCATCCACAAGCGCTCCGGCACGTCCCTGCCCGCTGTGCCAAGTCCCCGTCGGCTGAGCCGACGCGCCGCGGACGTGTCCCTGAGGCTGGCACGAGGGAGCGAGCGGTGCTGGACACGTGAGGGATGCGCTGTCAGGAGGAATTTGGCTAATTGGAGCTCCCGTTCCGCGGGACGAGTGGCACCAAGCCAGGAACCGTTGGAAGCGGTGGGGGCAGCAGGAAGCCGGGGAGAGGCTGATGTCCCCTGACAGCTGGCGGGGCTGGGGTCGGGGGGACGGGGATCGGGTCCCTGCCAGCCCCCGGCACTGCGCTCACCCCCCTCCTCTTCCCACCTCCTGCAGCTCTCCCCAGGCTCCGAGGATGACGAGGGCCACGAAGGCGTCAGCCGGGAGAACCTGGGCCGCATCCAGTTCAGCGTCGGCTACAACTTCCAGGAGTCCACCCTGACCGTGAAGATCATGAAGGCGCAGGAGCTGCCGGCCAAGGACTTCAGTGGCACCAGCGACCCCTTCGTTAAGATCTACCTGCTCCCCGACAAGAAGCACAAGCTGGAGACCAAGGTCAAGAGGAAGAACCTCAACCCGCACTGGAATGAGACCTTCCTCTTCGAAGGCATGGATTGGGATGGACTGGAGGGCATCAGGGTGGGAACAGAGCCTCGTGGGACCCTCCTGGGGTTCAGCTCAGCTCAAGCCACCAGAGTGGTGGCTGTTGGTGATGACATGGGTTGGCCAAGCCACTGAAGCCAGGCTGGATGTGCATCCCATAAAGGGGAAGTGGGGGAAAGTTTGGAAGGCTCCGTGCCCCCATGGGTGGGCGCAGATGTGGGAATTAATGTGGCAGCAGCTCTTCGTGCTGTGGGCTGCTCCCTGTCCTCTGCCTGGTGCCAGGGTCTTGCCACCAGGACAGGAAGGGTGGAACAGTCCTGGAACTGCTCCTCATCTCCTCTGGCTTTTCCATCTCTTGCACAGGGTTCCCCTACGAGAAGGTGGTGCAGCGCGTGCTGTACCTCCAGGTCCTGGACTACGACCGCTTCAGCCGCAATGATCCCATTGGAGAGGTGTCCATCCCTCTCAACAAGGTGGACCTGACACAGATGCAGACCTTCTGGAAGGACCTGAAGCCCTGCAGTGATGGCAGTGTAAGGCCGTGCACCCTCCCATCCCTCTGGGGAGGGCAGGTGACCCCCTGTCCCTGCAGTATTCCAACAGGACCACCCCTCATCTTCACAAATTTTGTATTAAGTAGCCCAAAGTTTCATTTTGGGTCAAACCAAACTGTTTCAGGTAGATCTAAAACGAAAGTTTTTTTCCTTCTGCCTCCAGCAAGACCAGAAAATGTCCCACCGGGGGTGGCCCCATTTCCTCCTGCCCTGATTTTCTGTGATTTCCCAAACCCCAGCCTTGGGCTGCTCTGGTGGGGTCCCATGCCAGCACCCCGCTCCCACAGAGGAGCTCTGGGGGGCTTGGGTGACCTCAGGGAATGCGTGTGTTCCGCAGGGAAGCCGCGGGGAGCTGCTGCTGTCTCTGTGCTACAATCCCTCGGCCAATTCCATCGTGGTGAACATCATCAAGGCACGGAATCTCAAAGCCATGGACATCGGGGGCACCTCAGGTACGGCGCCGGCTGTCCCTGATCCCAGGCGGCATTCCCTGGCTCCCACCCGTGGCTGAGAGCAGCTCATCTCCCGCCAGATCCCTATGTGAAGGTGTGGCTGATGTACAAGGACAAGCGGGTGGAGAAGAAGAAGACGGTGGTGATGAAGCGGTGCCTGAACCCCGTCTTCAACGAGTCGTTCGCCTTCGACATCCCTACGGAGCGGCTGCGCGAGACCACCATCGTCATCACCGTCATGGACAAGGACAGGCTGAGCCGCAATGACGTCATCGGCAAGGTGGGTGACACGCCTGAGGGACACCCAGGTGGGAATCGGGAACAGCCAGGCCTGGGGCTGCCAGTGTCTGGTGCCATCTCCAATGTGGAGCGTGGTGGGGACCCCTTGTGCTGGGTGTCACGGCCGCAGAGGGTTGGAGTTCTCCCAGAAAAGCAGGGATGGAGCATGAGGAGCCACATCGGGATGGATCCCACTCCCTGGGATTACTCCCGGGGATGGGAGTGGCGGAATGATCTGTGAAATCACCCAGCTCATCGTTAGCACAACGATGACAAATGAGCGCCATAATCTCTGCCCATGATCCCCAAACGCCGCGCTGGGATTGGGAAAACACAGCAGCTGGGATAAATCCATTAAATAAATCCCCGGATCAGCACCGCGGGCTGCCAGGCAGGGGCGGAGGTGGCGGCGTCCTCAGTGTGGGCACATCCAAGAGCCCGATTTCAGGGATGGACAGGCAGTGTCCATGATGTCCCACTCTCTCTTAAAACCCCGCCGTGGCCTGAGGCTCGCTAATCACTTTTGATCGCATAATTAGCAGCGAGCTCTGCTCCATCCCGGCTCTCCGGTGATGATCCGCGGAGCCGGAGCGGTGGCACCGGCTCCCCGAGATGCCAGCAGCAGCAGCGAGAGCTGGCACACGCGCTTTTCCGCGGTGCCATATGGAAAATCGAGGGATAAAAATAGCCCAGCTCCGCACCGAGCCCGGGAAAGTGGGCCTGGAGCAGTTTGGGGGTGAAGGCGCCAGCGCCGGGCAGCGGGACGGGGATGGAGCGGCCGTGGTGGCTCCAGGGATGCGTTTCCTGCAGATTTACCTGTCCTGGAAGAGTGGTCCCGGGGAGGTGAAGCACTGGAAGGACATGATCGCCCGCCCGCGGCAGGCGGTGGCACAGTGGCACCAGCTGAAGGCCTGAGCGCCCCCGGACCGCGGGCTCGGGGTCCCCCTTCCCAGCTCCCAGCCCCTTCCCGCGGCGCTCCGGGCCAGGGATCGGCGGGACAGCGGCCTGGCTCGCGGGGACCCTGCGGCAGGAAGGGGATGGAGCCTCCCCGACGCCCCGGGTTCGCCTCTCCCTGGGGTATGCGGGGTGCAGAGCCGCCCCCAACCCCGGCCGAGGAGGTGCCAGAAGCGATGTCCCCCCATCCCTACTCCCACCATCGGGCAGGACTTCTGCGAGTGCTTCCAGCCCCGCACCCGGAGCCCCTCGGCCCCCCCCCGGCCTCGCCCCCCCCTCCATTTCAGGGGGTCAGGCTGCGGGTGCAAGAGGGACCCTCCTCCCTCCCCTTTCAGCTCCATAAAACCTCTCGGAGCCGCCAGCGGAGCCACGGAGCCCCCCCCTGCCCCGCCCCGTCCCCTTCGAGTGTCCCGGGGCGGGCGGGGGACACCGAGGGGAGGGGACAGCCCCTTTTCCTGGGATCGGAAGCCATGACACAGTTCCTTATCCAAAGCGGGCTCCTTCGTGCACTGCCTTCAGCCGGGTTCGATGCTTTACCTCCGCCTTGGGTCTCGGCGGGAGCGGAGGGTCCCTAAGCCTCACTGGGGACCCCCGGTCCTGCCCTCCCCCCCACCCCGGGCTGGAAGGGGCCCCTCGCGGGAATGCGGAGCTCCACAGGTTCCCCTTCCAGCCGGACTGATCCGGGTGCCAGGGCTGCTCCGGGAGCCCCGTGCCCACCCCGGGGGATAAAGGGTGAAACGAGCGCTGTTGTCCCCATGGAGGGCAGGTGACATTCCCTGCGCTGGTGGCATTCCTTGGGATAACCAGTCTGGCAGGATCGGTGCCAGCAGCAGCATCCCCACAGAGCCCTGGGATGCACACGCCAGGCCCCTTCCCGCTCCCTGGGATCTCCAAAAACAGGGACAGACCCACCTGGGAGCCCCACAGGAGTGACAACGGGGTCGATGGTGGCTCTCCGTGGCAGTCGCCGGATCATCCTCAGTCTTCCTGCTCCCCCCGTGGCACCCTTGGCTCCCAGCAGCTCCCACAGCCCCAGTTTAGACGATTTTGGACAATCTGGAGAGAAGTCATAATACTGCTATTACAGTAATAACAACGCTTTTAGGGACATTTGTATTTTTGTCATATTCTCTCTTTTTTTAACATAAAAAGAAGAGACTTACATGCCTGGGGAAGGGGTGGCAGGGCCAGGGCTGTGCCAAGCCGGGTGCCCCCTGTGGCCCCTTGGGCACCCCGCTTTTCCAGGCTGGATTCCTTGTCCGCGGTCGGGCTCCCCGGGGGTTTGTGTGTTCATTTTTAACTCTAGAGCTCGTAGCCGTGATCTTGTTCAGGTTCTCTCTTCTTCATGTGACGGTAACATCCAACTGGTGTGTAAAATACAGAAAAACAGGACAAAAAAAAAAAAAAAAAAAAAAGAAAAAAAAAAAGATAAAAAATCCAATAAAGAGCCCGGCCCGGCCCAGCTGAGGAGTGTCTGGAGTGGGGGGTGCCTGGCTGGCGATTCCAAGGATGGGGTGCGCGGGTCGGAGCGTCTCCTTTGAAGAATCCTATTTTTGGGGAGCGAGGCCCCTCGTTTTCTGGAGGCAGCCCCTTCTCTCAGTAATAAAGGACAGTCAGTAACTGCCAGCGTGGGTCATCTCTGGGATCAAGGGAATGCAGGGGGTGGATCCTGGGGTGGGAACTGAGGGCACCACACCTGGGTGGGCACCATGGCTGGGTGGGCATCCCCCCGGCACTGAGCATCCCCCTCCCAGCTCCAAGCATCCCCCTCACAGATCCAAGCATCCACCTCCCAGCACTATCCCTCCCAACTCTGAGTATCCACCCACTATTATCCCATCCATCACTACGTATACCCCCAAAACGCTGGGTTCCTCCCGGGACTGGGATCCCTATGGAGGCTTCAGGGACAACAGTGACCCCTGCAGCCTGCTTGGAGCCAGGTGAGTTCCCATCCCTATCCAGCACATCCCATGAATTCCTTGGCATGGGATGTGCTGGATAGGGACTGGAACGTGGCTCCAAAACGAAGTAAGAGGCAGGGAACCATACCCTATGTCCTGGTGCCATTGAAAAGGCAGGGAACCATATCCTGTGTCCTGGTGCCATTGAAAGGGCTCTGGTGGCTGTTAAATAATTCACAGAACGCTGGTTTTGAATAAATAAATGAAACTCCAAACGCAGAGACGGCAGGAGGGCCATCCATGCCCTCCCTGCACAGGATAAGATCCTTCTGGATCCACCCTGGGATGTAGTGTTGGAGGTGGCAGCAGGAGACAATGCTGTCCCCTTGCCACCTGCATGCCGGTGGAGGGGAGGTGGCTACTGCCTACCCCCACTCCGGCTCCAGCTGAGCCAAACCTGGGAATTTTGGCATTCCCAAGCTGCCGATGGCATCGGTACCACCGATCCTGGCTCTGCCTGAGCTCTTACACCAACGCCGGGCTCCTTTTGTCCTCACGAATCTTTGAAAGCGCAGCGATCCTGGCGCTCCTGTTGCACGGATCCGCAGCGATTCCCAGTCCCGTTGCTTTGTGCTGGCAGGCAGCGGGAGCAGATGGAAATAGCAGCGTGATCCCAGCTGCGGTGAGGCCACAAACCGTCGCACGCGGGGCTGGGAGAGGAGGCAGGGATATATATAGGGACAGACGTATGGATGATGCACTGCCGGGAGCGGGGACTCGCCGGTGCCAGTGGCCCCAAAATACTTGAGCGGAGCCGGAATCTGTCAGATTCCCACTGACTGCGGCAGCTCCTGGTCCTGGTGTCACCACTATCATCACCGGTGCCTGGATCCCGACCCAGCTCCTTGGGAAAAGCCGGGTGGTGGGAAAAGGCTGCAGAGAGGGACGACACCCCTATCCCAGGCGTCAGAGTTCCTGGGTCTGATCCTGGCCATGGAGGCAGGCTGGTGGCATCCAGAGCCACCTGCATCCCAATTCCTGCCGAATGGGTGGGCTGGCAGGGGTCTCCATGGAGCTGGTGGCATCAGATCTTGCCTACAGCAGGGGCGTGCAATGCTGAGGGTCCCTGCCAGGGTCAGCACCCTTGGGATCATGGATAATTCCTTGCTAATTAGCAGCAGTGTCTTCCCAGATAAAGCAGCAGCACCCCAGATCAACGGCATGAAGGCTGGAGACATTCAGAATTCCCGAAGTTTTTCCTGAGATGTCACGGGATCCTGGGATGCTCTGCCCTACAGTGAAGAGTACCTGGGTGGGAAAAGGGATTGATAGCCTGTACCTATTGGGAAGACCTGATTCCAATCTCCAGCTAAGCCTCAAATCCCTGAAATTATCCCAGAGGAGTTGGAATCGACAGCTCCTGCACATCCCGCAGCTGAGGAAGCTCCACGTGTCCAAAATAGCCATGGTTCCTGCCGCGGAATAGGAAGTGGAGGGAAAAGCCGGCAGCATCCGCCCTGCCAGTGCCAGAGCGGATGTGGCAGGAGCTCTGGCTGCCTCCCAGCCCCAAACCCAAATCCACGGCCATTGAAAGCGGATGTATGGTTTGAAATCTCCAGCGAGCTGCAGACCTCAGATCCCCGAGCTTCCCACCACACCGGCTCAGCTGGGAGATGGGCAGAAGGAATCAAGATTCCTTGGATGTCCGAAATAAGAGGAGCTGGTGGTCGCACACCAGGATACGGCACTTGGTTTTAGGGGATCCCAAATAAACCCTTCCCTGAGGCTGGTCCCTGCCACTTTTCCCCTCACAAAAAATTCCTTGGATTTGTGCTTTTTTATTGCTTGCGTTCGGTCCAAGAGGCACTTGGAGAGAGAAAGAAGGATAAGGTGTCAGCCCTGGATCTGGTGCCCATTTTGGGACAGACAGGGCCAGGGATGAGCTTCCTCTTCCCACAGAGGCAAAACCCTGTCCACGTTGGAGACAGGCAGTGCTTAGTCCCAGGTGGAATTTTCATTGGCTCCTTCCCAAACCTGATGGCCAGGAGGAGCCTAGTGGAAAATTCTCTTCTCCAGTCCAATTCCAGCAGCAGGATGGAGTTCTCAGGGTCTGTGCCTTTGTTCCCAAACCTCGGAGCTCTTCAGGATGACGGGATCCATGAAATGGATGCAACCAGCATTGCTTTTTTCTGTGCTGCCCATTGGGACAGCAATAAAGGATTTTCAGAGGTGGAGAAGCAGAAATATACCCATTCTTGTGGGGTGGCAGTGTGGGATCATCCCTCAGGGCAGGGGGCTGTATCACAATCCAAGGTACCCTGGAACAGGTGGGCTGCTCTCAGGTGGGATAACGATTGGGAACCATGAGCCCTGAAGATCCAGGACACAATGCTGCTGCCCCAAATGGATAAGGCTGATCCTCAGACCGTTGGTTTTCCTTTGTGGAGGCTGTAAACTTCCTCTTTTCCCAGCCCTAGATGGGAATTCCTTGGGAGGCAGGTGGAGGCTCTGCACCCCTTCAGGGGGACAGCTGCTCATGTTTCCTCAGGAGATCCCGTTAGGGCCGCAAATTCCCCCTCCCCATCCTCCGGCCCATCCTCTGGCCCATCCTCGGGGGATACGGGAGCAGCCTCGGTGCCTTCCTCCTCCTCTTCCCGGCACTGCAGGCTCTGCAGCCGCTCCTGCCGCGCTTCCATGTATTCTTGCGCCCCGTCCCCCACCAGCTGCACTTCATCCCCGACACACGGCGGCTGCCGGACGGGATTGTGGTCATAGGACAGGAGGCGCAGGGAAGCGAGGCCGGTGAGGTCCGGGAAGCTGGCGATGCGGTTGCGATCCAGGTCGAGGAGGCGGATGCGATCCATGCGCAGCAGCACGGGTGGGAACTCCTGGAAGCGGTTCCCGTAGAGCCAGAGCCCCCGCAGGCCGGCCATGCGGGGCAGCGCCGCGGGCAGCCGGCACAGCCGGTTGTCCCCCAGCTGGAGGCTGCGCAGCTCCGGCAGCTGCAGGAGGGCGCGGGGGAAGTGCGCCAAGAAGTTTCCCTCGATCCAGAGGCAGCGCAGGCTCTGGAGCTGCGCGAAGGCGGGCGGCAGCCCCTGCAGCCCGTTGCGGCCCAGGTACAGGTGTGCCAGGTGGGGCAGGTCGCACACGGCCTCGGGCACCTCCATCAGCTCGTTGCCGTCTAGGGCGAGGGTCCGCAGGTGCTGCAGCTCTGCCAGCTCGTCCGGGACCTCCCGCAGCCCCGCGTCGCTCAGGTACAGCTTCCGCAGCCCCTGCTGAGCCCACAGCTCGGCCGGGACCTGCCGGCCCCGCACCTCCAGCCGCTGTTCCACGCCGTCGGGGCCCTCGGCGGCNATTTAGGCCACGCCCATCAATCCCATTCGCGCCCCGCCCCGCCGTTCCCACGCCTACCCGGCCCCGTTCGCGACCTACCCGTCCAGGCTCTGTCCCCAAACCAGGCAGGACCCCCTCGCACCCCAGCACTCCCAGAGCCTTTTACAGCAGCCTGGCATCAACGTCCTCACCCTGAACTGCGTGTGAGGCCCTAAATTGAGTGTGGGGTCCCTGGGTTGGGTGGGGATCCCTAAACTGGCAGGAGGGGCTCCCTGAGCTGCGTGTGGACGCCTTAACTGAGTGGGGGTCCTTAAACCGGTGGGGAGTCCCTCTGTGATTCCTCACATCCCCTGGACCCTGCAGGGATGGACTCCTCGGAGCACCGACCCCCTTCCCCATGGCCAGGGAAGATATGGATGACACTTCTCCAAATGTCTCCCCTGTGCTATGGCTGCCCACCCTGCGGGGTGCTTCCTCCTCCTCATCCTCCTGCTTCCCAGCCATAGCCCTGCCTGGATTTTCCTGCCGCAAATCAGCTGTGTCATCCCAAAGCCAGCTCAGAAAGCTGGAAAGCCGGGCTCGTAGAGCCCTCCAGCGGCAGCTGGCCAAGTGACACCCCTCGACCACCCAAACCCCTCCTGCCAGCCTTTGGGATGCAGGAAACCCCCAAAATGAGGGAGCAATCCAATGGCATCGCGCAGGGTCTTTATTCCTCCCACAGGGATTTGGGAAAAGCCGAAGATGGGATTCCCAGGATGCGGCAGCACTTTTTTTTTGGGGGTCACATCAGGGTTTTATCAATGCGCCACAGGTTGGTGGGGTGGTTGTTGGTGCTGAAGCCGCTGGGACTTGGGATCTGGATGCCCTCCACGGATCTCGGTGCCCAGGTGATTGGAGTCTGCGCCCACCAGCCAGGAAAATCCAGGAGGGATTGGTGAGGGGGGTGTCAACTCCTCCTGGGGGCTGCAATTCCTCCCAAACTCACCTGGTGCTACGGGGGCCAGTGGCGAGAGGTTGATCAGGTACTTGTTTTGGACAGTGCTGTATGCCAGTGGCTCCTGAGGGATGGAGTGAGTTGGGGGCATGGTTCCTTGGGAAAAGGGATGGGGACAGGTGACATGGCTGCACCCACCTTCCTGGTAGTGACTCCCTTGGGTCCCACTTGGAGCTCCGGGGGGGCAAAGGGGGCAGGGTGGCCCATGGCAGGCTGCGGCTGTGTGGGGACACAGGGAGGAGATCCTGCTCATTCCCATGCCCAGGCAGCTCCCGCTGCCTCAGAGCCCACTGGGATCACTGGGAGCACTGGGACAGGATGTTCCCTGCCCTTGCCACCCCGTCCCTTAGCTTACAGTGCTGCATATGGCAGGAAAGGAATCCAGCTGACCATCACCGACATCAAGCTGTGGCAGAGGAAAAGTGTCCCCTGGAGTGCTGAGGGGTGGGGGGGACAGGGGACATGGTGGGGACGGGGCTCACAGGTTGCTCTGGCAGGGTGAGGTCACTCCTCGGGGTGGTCTCGATGAAGTCCGACAGCTCCATTGCCCTCTGTGGGACATCTGTGGGGAGCAGATGGAGCAGGGATGTCCCCCGTGTCCCCAGGCCTGGCATTACCTGGACACACCTGTCCCGCTGTGTTTAGGGGGGAGGCAGGGGGTCTCCAACACTCCCAAATCCTCCTGAGGTCTGACTTGGCTCCAGGAACACCGACACCCCAAAATCCCCAGAGCTGGATGTGGCTTTGCGACCATCACTAATCCCAAAACCTTCCTGATGATGGAGCTGGACCTGGTACGCTCAGGGCCCCAAACCCTCCTACGATTGGAGGTTTCCTGGGAGTCTAACACCCCAAAATCTTCGTAAGGACAGAGTTTTCCCTGGGATCCCCAAGACCCCAGAATCGCTTGGGAATGGAGCTTTCCCTGGGATCTCAACACCCCAAAACCCTCCTACTAAGGATGGAGCTTTCCCCAGGATTCCCAAGACCCCAAAATCATACCTGGCTGGGCAGGACTGGCACAGTGGCTCTGGGTGCCGTATTCCCTGGATGCTTTTGGGGCTCTCACCTCCCCAAAACGGAGGCGGGAAAAGGAGAAATGAGCGGGATACGAACACTCCGGCTCATCCACACACTGGGGCAAGATCCTTTGGAAATCCGGGCGCCCGTAGAGCTTGAAGTCCTCGGAGGTGGTGGACACATCGGTGTCCTGGCTGTGGCGGGAGCAGCTGTGACACAGAGCGATCCCAAAACGCGCCCCCCGAACTCCTGGAGCAGGGACCTACCGCTCCACGTGCGGGGAGATCAGGGACGAGACCGCCGAGTAGTTGTTGGTGACGTATCCCGAGCCGGTGTGGACGCCGAGGAGGGGGTGCACGCTCCTGTCATTGGGGGGCTCAATCCCCAAAACGCGTCCCCCCTCGAACTTTTGGGGTGACCCCGTGGGCCTCTTCCCAAAGGCCGCCTCGTAGCTGGTGATATAAAAGCCCATGAGCTCGGAGGGGGGGGCCCTCACCATGGGGAACCCCGTCCCCAGTCCCGCAGCGGGCGAGTCCTGCGGCAAGGACGGCATCCTAGCTCTGGGAATGGCCCCCTGGCGCCGGGAATGGCCCGAGGTACGGCCCTACGCCATGGCTGGAGGTGCGGGGCTTTCCCACCAGGCCCGGGAGCTGCGGAATGTGCCCGTGGAATGCGACTCCTGGTAACCGCGGCAATGGGGACCTCCCGGGAGGTTGTCGCTGGAGGGCACCGGGAATGTCCCGCTCCAGCTCCACCGCAGCCCCCGGCCCGGGGTGAGGTCACCTCCTGGGGGTCCTGGGAAAAGCGGCCGGTGGGAGAATTGGGAACATCAGTGAGTGCTAGGTGCAGATGGGAATGACCCCGAGGGCCCGACCCCGATGTCACAAAGCAGATGAGGGGCAGGGCCGGCAGCCAGGCAGGGCCGGTAGCCACGGCTTTATTCAGCATTCCACGAGTGTCCAAAGGCTGCTGGAAGAGGAGGAAAACCACAGGGAAGGCGGAAACGCCAGTCCAGAGCCCCGTGTCCCTGCACTACTCCAGGGAATGGGGTCAGAGGTGTCCCCTCTCTCAGCGTGGTGCCTCAAACAGGTATTCCAGGTCCGGCTGCCGGAGCCTCTGCTCCCTGTTCCTGTTTTTGGCAAACTCCCTCAGCATGGCCATCACGTCAGTGTCGAATTCTGCCGGCGTCGGCTTCGCTTCTGAGGGGAAAACAGGGAAAAATCAGCTCCATGCTGTCCCAAAGTGCCATCCCGGTGTCCCGGGGGCCCATCCCGGTGTCCCAGGGCATGGCCACACGTACCAGTGGCCCAGTAGTAAATGTCCCAGTCGTTACTGGGCTCGTTGATGAGGCGGTCGTAGCGGTTCAGCTGCTCCTCGCTCATGTGCGCCAGGTTTTCCTTGGCAAAGAGGCTGGAGAGGGATGGATCACGATGAGCAGGAGACGAAGGAAGAGCTGGGATATGAGAGCCAGCTCAACGTGATCCTGGAAGACACGGACCCCCAGCCTGCTCTCCTTCACCTTAGCGGGTGGGAAAACACCAGCACAGCATTCCCAGAGAAGCTGTGGAATCTCCACCCTTGGAATCCCCTTATCCAGGCTGGATACGGGCTTGGAGCAACCTGGTCTGGCGAAGGGCGTCCCTGCCCACAGCAGGGGGTGAAACTGGATTATCCTTAAGTCCCTTCCATCCCAAACCATTCCAGGATTCCATGTGATGGGTCATTTGAGATATTGGGAAGAGATTCTTTCCTGAGAGGCTGGTGAGGCACCGGAATGGATTTCCCAGAGACATGGCTGCCCCATCCCTGAAGTGTCCAAGACAGGTTGGATAGGGCTTGGAGCAACCTGGGATAGTGAAAGGTGTCCTTAAGGTCCTTTCCCACCCAAACCATTCCAGAATTCCACAATTCTATGTCTCTAATCTCTCCTTCAATCCCAAAATCCAACTGGCCTTGCGTTCATATGTCTCAGGATTTACATGCATCCTTCCCAAAGGATTTTGGTTTACTGAGCTCTCCCAGCTCTACTCCATCATTGGATCCTGGACCAGCAAGATCTTGGAGCAACTCATCCCAAGGATTTTTGCACTACCTCAATAAACTCTTCCCTGTTACTGAAAGGACCTGGAATACTCGGAGCCAAGCCCACCTGAGCAGGATGCAGTTTTCCAGCATCCCCCTTTTCCTGCTCTCGTACAGCAGCCGGGCTCTCTTGGTGTCCAGCGGCTCATCTGGACGCTCCTGCCAGGGGGGCAGTGGGATCTCCAGCATGTCCTTCCCGGAATCTGTGGGGGAATCCCCCCGGTAGCTGCGCTGTGGGATCAGCGGCCACAGGAGATGCCGGCGCAGGGAGCAAAGCTGGAGGAAACAGGGAAAACACAGGGATGTCAGGCCTGGGAGTGCGTGTACACAGGGACCTCCCCAAATCCTGCTGGACACGATTCCAAATCCCACTGCGCCCAAACCCCACTGTCCACACCCGACAATCTCCCAGACCTCCCTTTTTCCTCCAAAATCCTCTTCTGTCTGCTCAGACTCTCTTCCTCTTTTTCTCCCCTTTTCCCTGAAATACACTAATTTTCCTCCCATCCTTTCCCTCAAACTCACCCCTTTCCCCCTCTCTCCTCTTTTCCCTTGGCCCCTTTTTCACTTTCCCATTTTCCCTTTCTATTCCCCCTTTCCCCACTTTTTTCCCCTCTCCTTCCCCTTTTACCCCCTTTTTACCCTTCTGCTCCCATTTTAACCTAGTTTTTCTGCTCTCCCTCCTTTACCTCCCCTTTTACCCCTTTCCCTTCCTTTTGCCCTCCCAGTTTTTCCCACTTCCCCCCC